>JBAMYA010047469.1:0-10394 GCA_037176975.1 Arrhamphus sclerolepis
TCCAAAGGACTCCCCCAGCAGCCTAGGCCTATAGCAGCATAACTAGGAGGTGGTCTAAGAGACTATAGAGCTAAAGGTTTTATCGAAAAGGATGGTCTTTCCTGCCATGATACCCAGAGGAACAGCTCGTAACAATCGTCTGCCTCGACTCCTATGAACCAGATACCGTGGATGCTGACAGCTCTTACTGCAACAACTAGTTTCCTTTAGTCTCCTTCCCCAAATTTGCCGCATTACATGGTCACATCATACTCAAAACTCTGCCATAATTCAGACTCAACACATTCGAAAAGATCATTGCTAATCACACAAGAGAGGCTAGGCGGGCCCACTTGGCATTCTTCAGATGTAGCACCTCAGCAGTGCAATTTAAGGACTCTGCCCTCTGAAACAGATATCAGTCTGCTTGTTTCCAACATGCAGAAGTGCTGCCCGATGAGTCTATTTGTAGTAACAGTAGCAGCTAGCAAGTTAGCCTGAAAGATGGAGGGGAAAATGTTCATTTTCTACCTTTAATTGTTAAAGGTAAATTGTATATAGGTGCGGACCGTGTCCCCACATGTGCTGAAAAGATAAAATTCAAAGTTTTCTCAGACTAATTGGAATAATGGGGTCACCAGGGAGATGCTGTGACATAAAAACACATCAGATGGAAACACGTTTTTTTTTTGTTTTGTTTTTTTTGTTGTTTTTTTTTTTTTTTGCAGAGGTTGAACAAATCCACTTATTTTATGATCTTTTATACGAAGTGATGGTGATGGTCTTTTCTATGAAGTGATGGGGGTGGGGGGTGCGGTGGGGGGGGGGGGGGGTGTTTCCAAAACGAGTAGTTTCTGATGACAGAGATTACAGACGTCCTGTGAAATGAAAATGAATATAATCACTTTTTTTGTCATACTTGAACACAGATGTGCTTAACATACTACTTTTACAAGGAAAAAAACATGCAGTTTCATGTTTTAAGCCATATTCGCTTGAGACCAGTATGACCTGCAGAAAGAAACGTCATGCAATGTTACTGGGAAAATACAGTCATGTGAAAAAGTCATTAGCATTATTATCTTTATCGTACTTATAATGGCTATCCATATTTATTTTTACTCACTTTATTAAAATATAATAAGAAATAGAGTGATAATATTAGAGGTAGAACAATGACTCATTTGGACGATTGTTCGTCATTTTTCATAATTGTCATTGGCTATTGGAAAAAACACTAATCACACAGCCTCAAGATGATATTTAAACAAAATAAATTCACCCAAGGTTGAGAACAAAATGACTCTCCAAGCAAAAGTCTGTATATGGTGTGAGGTCCCGTACAGTCAGCCTGTTAAACAGCATTTGATTAGATGATTGAGATGAAATCACCACATCGGCTCCATTTCAAACTATTTTTCTCTAGTGATGACAGAATAGATATCCTTGAATATAATTTTTTAGTGGATGTGAAATCAATTTTGGATGTAAAATAATTGATTTCATGTCGGATGTAATGACTGGAGCAAGCTTATGGTTTCCAACCGTTTTCACTTGTTCTCATTATTGTTTTTTGAATGTGTTTTATTTTGGTGGAAATAGGTCTTATTGGCTCAGAGGTTTTTTTGCAGTGCAGTATGTACATTCTTTCATGTCCCACATAGCGTGGGGTTGGGGGGTGGGGGTGGGGGTGGGGGTGGGGGGGTTGGCACCAAGGAGGGCTGAAGCCCCAACATCAACCCAGTTTTTTGTCTCACGCAGCACAACGTCCTCGTCAGCCACTTTATATGACATCAACTCTTCGGGGAAGACTTCAGGAGGATGATTAATTACATATATCTAGCTCCTGGTGAGTGTTCTTCATGTGTCTTGATGTTTAGTTTTTTTTGTTTTTTTTCTTTGACAAGACCTTAAAATGAAAAGGATTCAGTCATGTTCGCTCTGGAAGGGCCTTATACTGAGAGCTACTTTACTTTCACAGGATGATCTTCCAAATGCAAACATTTGAAATTACTCCAGACCTTTTACCTTAATTTCTGGTGAATTATATTGTTAAAGTAAAGCTTTAACCTTCTAGTTAACACAAGTGAGTTAACAAGCAAATGACAAGGACTTGAGCTCTAATTTCTAAAACCTTAACTTCCACCTCAGATGTAAATCTAATGTGCAACTTAAATAGTAAAAATTGTGACAGAACTAAAATTTGAGGGCTCTATATCAGTGCACACTACCGCATTTAGCTTAATACCATAGTAATGAAAATTATTATTATTATTAACACAAAATATTAACTTTCCTATGACACACTGTCAGAGATTAACATAATGTACAATAGCTGAAATTCTGCACGCATCACCAAGCCAAGAAATTGTAAAAATAATGTCCACTCATGCTCATATTTGCATAGCTGATGCCAAATTTTCTCCTGGTCTCCCTACAGCCGCCCACTCACCTGTTTTGTGGGAGAAAAAGAAAGAAAGAAAAGAAAAAGCAGCCAGCCAGTGTTCTGAGCTGACTGCAGCAATTTGAGGTGACATCAACAATCTTATTTGTGGACATTGGTGGACAGAAGAGGCCTAGGATCCAGTGAAATTCTGCCCTGAGATATAACTGTGATGATGTCTGAGTGGAACCAGAAGCTGAGAACTGAGTTTTAGTTGCTCATTTGTCTCGATAATTAGTTCCAGGTTCAGTGTTCATGTTCCTTATTTTCTCTCACTTCACCCACATCAGAGCAAAAAGGAAAGAAAAAAAAATCCATGCTTGTAATGAAATATTAACATTTTATAGATTTTTTCATCAATGCTCGAGAAGCCATTGACAGCATTGTAAATTAGCTATAAAACCACTGATTTAACGTAGATTATATAAGTAGTTTTGACACATGCATACATCACATGGAATCAGGCCCTGGACGGTTTTTCACTGTAGCCTGTTCTGACACGCATGTCATAATGGGAAATTATTCATGCGAGTAGTCAGGGTCGGGAAAATAATTTTAAGGCTGGGAGCGATGGTTGGGGGTTAGCATCTCCACTTATTGTCACAAATGGGAATATTCTGGCTTGATAAACGGGCAACAGTACAGGATGTAAAAAGCTCGCTGTGTACAGCAAAGCCAAAACCTGCCCAGCAATAAATGACTGAAACAAGAGGAACCACCGCTGTGACTTCAAAATCTTTTTACAGAGGTGAAAGTTTGTTACGCGCATGTTCAGAGTTTCAGAAGAACCCAGTGGACAGCATTGGAGTTGAGGAAAATTCTTCCTTCATGTCAGAGGTGAGAAGAAAATGGGTCTGGTTTGAAGTCATAGGAACTTAAAACATATCCGAACGCACAACACTACAAACCTTGAAGGAGCTGAAGACAACACCAGGTGCCACTCCTATCAGCTTAGAAAAGGAGACTGTGCAAAAAAAAAGACAAAATGCAACAACCCGAGTAAAATGTTGACAGACCAGGTAAAATAATAAGACCTTTGCACCAATATCAGTGTATAACTTCATGACAGCATGACTAGCATCCTTGGATTTCTGCAGCATTCTTGATGACTACATACGTTATTCCACTATTAGCAAATCAAGCATCCTAAAACAGCGGCTAATAACCAAATAGCTAACATTCGTGTTTATTAGATACACACAACAACACACTGTATGTTTCTGATAAATAACAAATGAGTCATCAACTTTGATTTCTCAACCATGCCTAATGAATCCATAAAAAACAAAATTAAAGATCTTACTTGCCCAACACCAAGAAGAGATCCGCCACCTGTTGTCCCGTCTTCCAGGTCCACGCTGCCCAGTCTACGCCTGCTTGAGATTTGCTCTCGATCGCTCGTTTTGTTTTTTTCTTTCTCGTATACTCTCTCATGACTTTCTTTGGTTTCTTAGTCCCCTTGTGCTGCCTTTCGCTGCACAAAATGTATTCAATTCAGTTTTATTCAGACAGCATCTCTGTCTCTAGACTCTTGTCAGAAACCCAGCGCGATGCCTCCGTAAAACCTGGCAACGTGAACAGTGACTAGAAAAAAAGATTCTGCTGAAAGACTCGGCCCAGATGGATGTGAGAGCTCAACAATAGTTCCTAAAAATAATCAAATGTTCTGTTATAACACATCTGAAAGTGATCTTTTATGAAGTTTTAGTATTAAGAACAAAAAAGGTGCGGTAGTTTATTGCATTATTTAAATTGTGTTGTAAAGACCAAGTAAACAACTATATTGAATTTTGTAACACCTTTATGTATTTATTATTTGTATTATTTTGTCTTAGTAATAAAATATCTGTATCAGAAAATGAAAGAATGACTCACAGCCCTTCCCAGCTGAACAGAACAGCACACAGCAAGTAAAGCGAGCTCTGATTTATTGTAAATTTGAGAAAACCGCTACGCCACAATAATGGGAGAGAGCTGATAACAATGTGGAGCAGCTGTGTCAATTACTTCCTCCTCAACTCTGTTCCCTGAAGCACTGCTCCACTTCTCCCCTACAGCTGAGCAGAAACTTCACCCCACCACCACAGACTGCTGCTTTCATTCCCATTTTCACAAAAGTTTTTTTTTCTTTCTTTCTTTTTCTTCTTCTTCTTTTTTTTTTAAATACTCCCACACAGGTTTTAATAGTCTCCCAGGAGCCAAATCCTCTGTGCATGACAAACCATCTTGGCCTACTATCAAATTATTTAAATCCCTGCACTTTACAAAACATCATATGACTGAGGAGGAGAACAGTGGAGTGGTATTTGTTTTTTATGCACTTATTTCTTTATTTTTATCAAAAATGATAACATAACCTGTAATTAATCCTTCAGTCTGTCCAGACATATGTCCGGCGAAATTAAAAATAATAAATAACTAAAGAAAAGTAAAAAACCTTGTTAGAGGCATATTGCAAACTGCGAAGCTGCAGTGGAGGATGCTTGGCTCGACATCCTGTCCAGTGTTGTGTCCTGGAATCACCACTATGACTGGATTAAGCTTAACTTTATCTTTAAACACGACTGACAATGTTCCCTTCTTATGACATAGCCTAAAAATATTTTGTAGCGTGGTCAGATAATGCACAACACAAACAAAAATGCCATTTTAACAGAGAAAGTAAGCATAAATAAACTGCAGTCAGCTGGACGTGTGACAATATCAAGTCTTTGTTCTGTCGTAGGCTGAATTGCGGTTTACAGCTTGGGAAGTTTGCTTTGGGAAGTTTGCTTTAAATAAACACATTAGCCATTCTGTTGTTTATCTGTTAATGCATCCATTTACATGTTTACAAAGAAGTGAATTCTTATAATTTGTATGTATGAACATAACACAGATGGGGAATGGACAGATAATGTGTGACACAAAATGCAACATTTTCTATGGTAAAAAAACCCCCACAAAAACGTACATTTGTCTGGATATAAAATCTTTTTTATGAGTCCGAATGATGGTTCACAGTTGGTTGAAAATAATGTCTGTGTGCATGCAATTCCATGGTCAGACTGCAGACTGGCTGAACTGGATGGTTCCTGATGAGGTGGAGAGGGAATCCAGAGCACTGGTGGAGGTCTGCTGCGTGACACTGACTTGATACACCAGTACCAACTGTGATTCAGCCTGAAGCAGTGGTGGGTGTCACCAGTTGGTGTGGAGTGTCATGGGTCAACATCACTGCTTTAATGTCTCTGCTGGACTCCTTCAGCTGTAACATGAACTGGGGCGTACCATCAAACCTCCCACCACCACACACCCACCGTACACTCATTTACATCCATCATACTGCACTCCACCAACTCCACTACATTATTGAAGAACACACAATACAGCCACCTTCTTTTGTCTTTGTCTTATCGTGCTCCACTGTTGGTGTATTTTAGTCCTCTGACAGAATCATGTTCAAGTAGAAAGGAAAGGCAGGAAAACGAAAAGAAGAGAGAGAATGTGACCAGCAGAGGCAGAAAAAGTCTGCAATGTTTCATCCTTTCAGCTCATTTTCTGACTGACCCCAAATAAAAAAAACTTCACATCCTGTCAACCTACCTACCCAACTCCTCCGGGAACAGAGGTGCGGTTGGGAGACTGCAAACAAAAGCGCTTTTACTCTTGACTAATTCATATCTTTAATTATCGTTCCTGTCAATCATTAAAACACTTGAATTAATAAAACCTACACTGTGGCCAAATACCAGTGGACTCCAGCAGCAGGACACAGTCGGGTTTAACGGCGGGTCCACCTGGCTAAGCGGGGTTAATGTTTGAAAGGAGCACACTGGTTTGGATCTCAGTCATCCAGGTCATCAATCAAGGCAACTGGACTCCTTTTTTCTATGTCTTATAGACATTTCACTTTCTAGCAAAAAGGCTTCAGTTTATAAACTGTGAAGTCATGTAAATCACTGACCCTTGCATCACTCCTGGGGGTCTATTCTCCCCCGTAAGTTGTTTACCTGGTTTTGTTCGAATCATTCCAGGTGCGAATGGCTGTGAAACCATGTGGGTAGGAGATTCAAAGTTTTTCTGCAAGTCTTTGAGCGGAGAAATCTGTTTTACAATGCTGCGCAGATGTCCTGAGATGAACATGATGATTTTCTGACAGCAGTGTAAGGTCTGAAATGGACTGGTTTGTCTTGTTTCTTCAGTCAGAAACTCCTGCTATAAATAGTATGAGAACATTTTTGTGCCTCTTTTCATTGTCATCTCTGTTCTGTGAAACTTAAAGGCCCAGGTTGGATATCTGTAGGTTTGAAGTGTGTTTTGTTCCTTTTCTTTTTCCTATGTCTTTATGGGAATATTCTCATCCTGATGGTTTAAATCCTGATGACTAACAGTTTGTATTCCAAATATAATTCAGAAGGTGTTTTTCCCCATATGAATGCATGTAAATAAGTTGGATTGTCATATATTCAAGGTCTAGACTTTTGATCTCCTGTTGTGTGCCTTGCCAAATGCTCACCCTCAAGAGAGAAGCTGCCGTCTATTCATCACTATAAAAACTTCACTCTTGATGTAGTTTACAAACGACGTGTCTTTGAAAAAAAAAAATGTGTGTGTTTGGTGATGGTGGTAGAGATTGTCTTATTTTTAGGTCAATAAGCAGTAATAGTGTTCATGCAAACATCAGCTGTCTTCTAGCCATGTATCATTTGTAAATTAATCTCAAGACTATTTATGACTCAGTACTAATTTGTATGGCTTGTAGTTGACAACTATGGTCACTACTGAAATGAGCTGGTAGTGCCTTCGATCAGCTTAATGTTAAAAGTTCCTCCATAGATCTAGTCTCATCCCATACTTGGAGTCTCAGATTTACAACCATCCATCCATTATCTATACCTGCTATTTCCTGTGCAGGATCACGGGGGTCTGCTGGAGCCTATCCCAGCTTACTTCGGGCGAAAGGCAGGGGTCCACCCTGGACAGGTCGCCAGTCCATCGCAGGGCCACACACATACAACCATACACACACTCATTCACACCTAAGGGCAATTTAGGAACTCCAATTAACCTATCAAGTATATCTTTTTACTGTGGGAGGAAGCCGGAGTACCCGGTGAGAACCCACGCAAGCACGGGGACAACATGCAAACTTTTATAACATTACCCAAACTAAATGTACATTTCCCATGGAACTCCACAATTCATTTAGGCTGCAAGAGTTTGTCACAATTTGTACTCAAGGTCAAACAATATCACTGACCTTGAGTGTCTTCTACAGCTCAATAATTTGTTAACCCTCTGAGGTCGCTGATGCACAGAAAAACTACATTACCCAAAGTGCTCTGGTCATGGGATAGGCCTAGTTGGGGCGTGGCCAACAACAACTTATTTGCAATAAAGTGACAGAGCCCTTAAACAGCTCATTCTGAAAGGGACTAAAACTGGCAAAAATAGAGCTGGTGAGATCTCTTTATGTAAGAGGGATTTTGTGCAAAGAACTTCATGAACATGTTTTGTAAAGCCCTTAGACCCATTCTAACTTGTTGAAGAAGAGGTATACAATGTCCACTTTAAAAGCACTTTGTACTGCATTCCTTTTTGTATGAAAAGTGCTTTATAAATAAAGTTTGATTTGATAAAACACGCAAAACCAAGTAACAGGATGGCATTATATCTAAGTCTTAGAGTCGGCAGTGACTGCAAACACCCAACAAATGGTCTCAACCACAGAGAAATGTTTTTTGTTTTTTCAATGACATGTCCCCTTTAGCCTTCACAAGGCCTTAAGCCTTAACCCTGACCCTAACCCTAACCCTAACCACCTATGTCTCTGCCCATGCATCAACCTCAGGCCCTTAAGGTCTTGTGAGGTTTAACATCTAATGATATTGATCTACCACCTGTCTCACCAATGGTGACTGACAATGAAGTTAAATAATGAAAGGTGGAACAACGCATGGTCAGGTGGAGCTCAAACTTCATATCATACCTCCATATCAGTGTGATTATTATTATTAGTAGTAGTATGATATTAGAGTTATATATACCTTTTATAAAAGTATTCACATAATGAAATATGTACATGTAGGCATAACATGATAACCACCAACAATTACAGGTAATGTGAGTAAACACTGCTGATCTTGTTAACAATCCAACGTTCTGCTGTGAAAACCTGCTTCCTAGCATTCACATGAAGGTTATTTTGTATAATCTTTTCAGATCAATCACACCCCTCAACATGGTAACATCATTTGCATTTGGTACCCACCTCCATTATTAAGAAGAGCTGAAATGACACAAATGAAAGACCTCACAAGTTAATTCAGGTAAACATTCTCTGCACTCTGCATGCTTGCATCCACGTGGTCTACATGGCTCACTCCAATAGCTCCATCTCCTCCCTGGACCTATTTAAGGAGTAAGAGCTCTCAGTTCCCTGCAGATGTCTCACCCACCAAGCTCACTGCCACTCTCAGTCCCACCCTCCTCTCCATCTTCCACCTGTGGACAACTATTCTATATGAGGACTTCAGCTAAGTTCATCTCCCCTAATATTTCTATGTGAACATAAGAAATGATGCTTCAGTGACACATAGAACCCAAACCTCACGTATTATTTCAAGTATTTCACCAGTTGAGTTGTGGGAAGCGATATCATCCCACAGAGACTCCACCCCACAACCAAGAACACCCAAGATGTTGTCACATGCTCTTTGTCTGGACTCTGATTGGTCAGAGTTCTTTTGGGAGCACAAGGAAGACCGCTTAAAGGTGAAGTGTGTGATCAGAATGTTATGACAGAAGAAAATGTTGTGGAACACTTTTCTAACCCTGAAAAATTATAGTTATATAATGTAAAATGTCGCCAAGTCAGAAAAATGGGAGAATTTCACAGTTTTGGACTCTTAATTGTACACTTATTTTAATGCCTCTGTGCCCTCACCTAGCAGGTCTCCATGTACTAGTGCCACCAGGTACCACAGCACCCCAAACAAGAACCAGGTCCCCGCAAATGTGGCGGTGAACAGGAAGAACTTGTAGCGCCACTGCATTTCCAGAAACGTCGTCCAGAGATCGCGCATGTAGAGAGCGCTCCTCCCACTGACGTGCTCGATGCGCACGTTGCTCCGTCCATCTTTGGACAAGACTCGCCTCCTTTTCCTTAAAGCTCCACCAGATATGCCACCACCCAGCAGGGGTTTTAAAACATCCGTTTGAGTCTGTGAATGGCAAACTTTATGAGGAGAGGAGCTACGAGAGGAGGGCGGCGTAGCAGATGTCATCTAGTGAAGAAAAACAAAAAGAAAAGAACAAGTTATATTTATTCATTCTTCTTAGCAATGACTCATTAATTGGCTTTTTTTTTTCTTTTTTCTTTTTTTTTGGCTTAAAATACAATGTTTTAGTCATTGTAACATATCAGCAGACACATTATTTCCAAAACAGCGTAGACTTACTGTCAAATCTGAGGGGAAAACCCACCAACATCCCATAATGACTAGTTAGGTTTTGGTAAGTCTCCTGCAACCACCTGCTCTTTCATGGGAAATTTTTCTCAAGCAAGCAAAAATGTCTCAAAATGTCTACTAAAATGACAGAAAATAACAAATTAGTGTTTGATTTCATCAGCAGAAAGGTACAACAAGGACATTCTTGACCCTTTTTTTTATTATTCAGCTAATGTTTTTTTGTATGTTTGTTTGTTTGTTTGTTTAGCTTAACAGTAATGTACAGGGGAGGGTTCTGACATGCCCAAGGATCAAAGTGCATTACAGTGAAAATAAAAAGATCTATGGATTGATGATTTAGTTGTTGCTGTTCATCAGCAACACTTTCACCACATACGACTAATAAGCGCAGATCAAAGCTTAGACACCAACACCAAAGTGTTTTATCATTAAGGAGGAACCAAAATTATTCACTGACTGAACTGATTGTGAGATGATTTTAAAAAGCCATTTTTATTTGTGTGTTTAGAGAGTTTGGA
>JBAMYA010047470.1:0-10394 GCA_037176975.1 Arrhamphus sclerolepis
ATGTATATGTGTGTATACATATACACATACACACACACATATATAAGTAAGTGAGTAAGTAAGATATAGATATCTGATTGTATATAGGCCTATATGGCACTTTTATATATATAGTGTATATTTCTTCAAGTTCTGATAACATACTGTTTTGTGCAGGATTGTGCCATTGGCTGTTGGTAATGGATTGGAGGTGGAGATTGCACACCTTGAAAAGTGTGTTTCCTGTTGTAATTGCAATAGTGTGTTTTCAAATGTTCCATTGAAGCATTTGTGTAACTGAAAAATATAAGTTTGGCTGTGCTATTTTTCTTTCTTTTTCAAAGGGGGTGAAGGGGGGCTCGGAGGGGGTCTCACCCGGGAAGGAATTCAATGTAGAACCGCCACTGGACATAACCAGAATATAACCAGATAGAGGCAGGAAGTGATACACCCACCATGACACATACTGAAATCAGCAGGTTGTGATAGATCAATGGTTTGGATCAATGTGACACATAATTTTCAGTTATAGAAAATAATGTATTTTGAACATTAACAGAGCTATATCTGACCTATCTTTTCAGCAGCACAGCAGCACATCAAGGAAAAAGTCTCCTATCAACATCAATAATCAATATCAAGATCATCAAGTAAGTTTTTTTTTTAATTTTGAACAATGATAATGAGTCATTTTTGTTTCATTTTTGTTCGCAGCATATTAAAAAAGCAAACAAACAAAAAAAGTAATCAATGAAACCGACATCATGGTGGCCTGACACATTCTCTGAGTTGTATTCGCAGAATATCAAACAAAAACAGCTCCTTATCGGAAGAAAAATCATCAAATGTGGCCTTATCTTCTAACTCAACAATGATGGAGCTGTACTTTACTTTTCTTCCAGGCTATCACAGTTTATATGGATTACAGTAGTTCACTAATCCAAAAAAAAGAAAAAAGAAAAGAAACAATCCTGCTTTTTGTGTATTTTAACTTTTTTTCAAGTTGTTTTTTTTTTTCTTAAAAACATGAGAATGTCTCCATTTTCTGCAGACAGCAAACATCTGTTTCCTGTGACCATGTCACCTGCAGTGGAAAACACCCACTGAACGACCAAATACTGTTGCAAAGACCTAGCAATATACAGGTGTAAGTTCTCATAGTTTTTCCAGCATTCCAGTGGATCAGCATCCAGGGGAATGAGGTCCACGGTTCTGTCACTTTGACCAAATAACTCAGTCATGACTGACTTCTCTTCTGGGGAAGGAGATGTTGAGGTCTCCAAGACCACTGCTTTAGTCTCTGTGGAGGTGGCTGCTTCTGAGGGGCCTGAAACTTGGCCCTGAAGAAATATAGATGGCAGTCATGTATTTGCTGTCATATTGTCTGGCAAAAAATGCAGTTATTCATGGAAATAAGGATTAAAACCCCAGATGTTGATACTCATTGGATGAACCTCAGTTGCTCCAATCAAAACGGCATTAAAGTATAACTGGTTCATTAATAAAATATAATGACCAGAAGTGTAAATAATGAAAAAATATATTGTTATTTATTGTAGGTGTTGTAATCTCTGTGTTGAAAGCATCATGGACCCTTTAGTTGTGTGGCAGCATCCAAGTGCAGCAGTGACTTGAACCATGTCTCCAAAGCGATGCTCCTGTTTAGGTAATCCTGGAGGCCTGGATCAGTGTACTTCTCCTGCAGATCATTTCTGATGGCTCTTTTGACATCTCTCATTGCTGAATCATTAACGAATCTGTCTTCATTAGACAGTAACATGGTTTTCAAGATCATCATTTGCACTGGCAGAACCATGGATACAGATGGAGAGGGTGGCCACAGCTCTGTCTGTCATGGCAGAATATTCTGCAGCCTGCTCTTCCAGATATTGTTCCATCATGTCCCAGGTTGAATTCCACCTAGTTGGTTGAATGTTGGATGAGTTCGTGAGTTGGGAGCTTTAGAAGCTCCTGCTTTGCCTTCAAAACATGTGCTGCTGATGTGCTTCTGTGAAAGAAGGTCATAATCCTTCTGATTTTTGCGAGGAGACCTGCTGCACTGCACTTTTTGTGATGCTAAGTTAATGACATGGTCAGAGCACCCTATTTGTGGCAGTAGTCCAGAAACTCCAACAGCATTTACAAGGTTTCTGGCATTGTCTGTGGTAACAGGAATCATTACATTAGCTTCCTCCAACTTCCACATTGTGACTGCTTCTATCATCTCTTTGGCCAAATCCTCACTGGTGTGACTGGTGAGGGGGCATGACTGACGTTAAGGTGTTGAGGTAAGGTACCATCACAGTCAGGTAGCTCTTGCGTCTGTAGGAGCTCTGGACAGTTGATCCTCCGTTTGACCTTTTGTTTCTCTGTACCAGCATGGAAGAACTGAAGGAGGTGGTCTGGGCTTCTCTGCTTAGGCTGCTGCCCCCACAAGCCGAAACCGGATAAGCATAATAAAGATAACAGATAGCTGCCAGTATACTCAAAAGTTGAGACAGTAAATGACGGCACTAAGTGGAAAGTAGCATGTACAAGTATTTCACAATACATAAGCACTATTGTACAGTGTCCTCTTGAAGAATAGGTGTTTTATTTTCTTTTTGCTTTTAACAACACACATATATCTCCTTTCTAGCCATGCACACATCAACTATATTAACCTGTGTAACGGACCAAATTATTCATATAATAACATTTATTACTCCCATTAAACAAATTACTCTGTAGTTTATCTAAACCAGGCAGAATTTTGTGCTACCAGTTAGTTGAAACAGGACGTCTTTGGGGACAGGAGGAAACTAGAGTACCCTGGGAACGTCTATGCAGACACAGGGAGAACATGCAAACTGCACACAGAAAGACCCACCTGAACCTTCTAGCTGTGAGGTGTCAGTGGTAACCGCTGAACTGCTGTGCTGCTCATCACCTCCCAAGGAGGGGATGTTTTTGCCGGCATTGGTTTGTCTGTTTGTGTGTTTGTTTGCAACATAACTCAAAGATTTATGGACAGATTTTCAGAAAAATTTCAGTAAATGTCCAAATTGGGACAGCGAACAAATGATTAAATTTTGGAGGTGATCCAGATCAATGTCTGGATCCAGGAATATTTTAAAGAATTCTTTATCATTGCAAGACAGGGCCATTTTCAGGATATGTGTATGTATCTCCACAATAAATGCTCTGAATGCAAAAAAAATACGGGACATGGTCATGACAGCATCAATAATGTGTAAAAGTCTGATCCGGATCCTGCAATATTCTGGATACTAAGATCTGGAACATGAAAAAAAGTCAGGTGTCATCATCTTTTTTAACACTGTGAGGTAACAAATGAAGATACAGACATGCAACTTACACCAAAATGTAGCTGAAAGTCTACTGAAGCAGAATTATGGTAACAGATTTGATGTATCTATAATACTTTTTATACTTTTTCTAGTTTTAACCCTATAGTCATCTCATGGGTATGCTGCTGCTGTCGTAGGCTGCTGGTAATAATGTATGAATAATTCAGTCTAATAAACAAATCAATCTAATAGATGTGTTTTTAGACTGAGTTTCATTTCATTATATTATTAATTTAATTTAAACTGATAATTACAATTTCTCTTGTGAGAATTATAGTGTGATGTTATTTAACTGTTACATCTTCAGTGCCTTTCTAACCACTTGTATTCAGCCATAATTAGCCTTTTTTCCCAGTTTCATTCTTGACTTTCATTCTTGTCATCGACAGCTTCCATAGAGCCTCCACAAGTGCAACGAAACATGATGATAGCAGCACACACGCTCATTTGCAGATCTTCACGCCAGTGGCTTCCCCAGTTATTCCAGGAAAAGTAGACAGGATCACCTCTTGCATAGCCATCAGAGCTGATCTGTTTTCCTTTTCAAATGACAGGAACATAGCCTGGTTCAGCATGCGTCCTTCCACTCATGCCAAATCAGTTCCTTTCATCGTCTGCACAGAGAGCTTTTATGGCCATGTCACCCCATGATGGGACAGATCTGTAGCTTCTTTGCATTGGAGCTACATGGTGTACACTCTAGAGCATCATAGTAGTGCACCATGGTTGGTTGAAAGTATAAAAATAACTCAAGATGAATTAACTGTGTTGCTTCTTTTGGCTTGTTGGGTTTTTATTTTGTACCGTAAGTGGTCGCATCTGCAAAAAGCCCCAAATGCAACGCATTACGACTGGTGATGCCACCTGCCAGATAAAAATAGTAGCACTCTTGGGGTACTTGGGCAGGTTCTATTAGGTTTTCCTGAAAAATGATCGACCACGGGTCTCAAATTCAAGGCCCACAGGCCAGATCTGGCCCACCACTTCATTTTCCCATGAACATCATCTCTTTTTTTATGGCTCATGAGAGCGTGCAAAGACAAGAGTTCAATGTGACCGCCCATTTGATTCAGTTCTGCCATCAGTGGAATAATATGTCAAAAAAAGTCATGATTTAACAAACATTTGCAAAAGATTTCACAACAAAAAGTTGTTAATTTTTGTCAAAACTGATTTTCCATTTTCAAACTTATATACATACATATATATGTGTGTGTGTGTATGTGTGTGTGTACATTCCAGTACTCTGTAGAATGGAAGAGTGTTCTTAAAAACCCAGTCACTTTACATGCTTACAATAACTGTCTTTTAACACTATAACTAAAATGGTTAATGACAAATAAACCATTTTTTGATGATAGTGTACTGGGTTGACATATGACAATTGAAACACTACATATGCAATGTGTAATGAATTTTCTATATGAGTTCTCAAATATTTAAATATCATGGGTGTATGTTTTCTGTACAGCAAACTTTCAGATACTTTGTCCAAATAAAGTGCAGCACTGACAGAGCACACAGTTCTGCTTTTGCATCAGCTATAACTTACTTGGTCATGCGATGAAGAAATACAATACACACTTCTTGTGGATTAATGTGCTGTACTGAGTATGTTTTTTTTTTCTTTCTACACAGCAAATTACAGAAACTTTGCCTACATGAAGTTGTGAAATGTGTCTGACACATCTGAAAACAGGCATCTCCTTCCATAAATCACAGTTTCTGCTCCTTCCTTCAGTGTATAACAAAAAAAAACCATCTAAATTATGATATCTCCTGGGAGGTACCAGAGATAGTGATAGTTAATAAAAGACTGTTTCCAAAAAACATGCCCTCTTTTTGAAAAACATCTGTTACTTTGAAAAGTTAATAAGTCAAAATGATGAGAAATGAAGAACATGTTTCTTTGATAACAATATTTCATTTTTTACCTTTTTGACTCACATTTTCATTTTTTAAAGTGTCAGTTTTTAAGAAATGGAAGACTGTCTGCATCAAAGCAATCAACCCTGAGAGGTCAGTATAAATCTAATAATCTATTGATCTACACTAATACATCAATTTAATGATGAATGATGCAATAGTATACAAAATGTAAATACTGATCAGAAATCAATCCATGTAATTTCTATCCATGCATGTCATCAGGTGGTCTCTTGTGGTCTATCTGTAATAAAGGAGCAGATCATTTTTCATTTAACTGTCTAGATGAACCCAGAAATAGAAATATGAAACGAAGTGATTGTGTTCAGTCAACATATGATATTGTCTCGTATCGATCACTATCATCAAATCCCATCACAATTCATCATGATAATGGTCAGTACATACCAAAACACCAAGCAGTCTTTTAGTTCCTATTTGAGACATTTTTGCCAATTATTTCACTTTGTGTTCTGCATGATTCTTGGGCAGTTTTCCTTTATGATTAAACTGGACTTTAAGAGGTATGCCTCTTTAGGGGGTCCACCAAGGAACTGGAGGTTTTTAGGATCATTACAGAGGAAATCCTCTTTTAATATACAAATATGTTTTCAGATTATGTGATATGTGGATGTTCTATTTGAATATTCTGCTATTTGACTGAATTAATTTATCCCTCAACGACTAAAATGATGATAGAACATCTCTTGCAACTGTTAAAAGTGTGCACCCTTTCTTTTACATGCATACCTCACTATTCAATATCTATTTTAAGTTCATCATCAATTCCAAAATGGATCAGACTTGCTTCAGTGATACGTTTCCAAACAATTTCTGGAAACAAGATGATGATGACATGAAACCCTCTGTTTCCTCCCGTTTTGTGTCGAGGAAACAGAGGGTTTCATAGAAATAATCTAATAATCTTACTTGGAGATAACCTCTACTCATTAACTAAACCCAGTTGCCAAAATTCAGAGTTTGTGCTGGTAGACTTCTGCAGGTCGCCTTACTAACTAATAATGCCTCCATTGTAATGAGACATAAATGAAAATAAAAATCATCTTCAGTTAGGAAAAAAATCCAGTAATTTCTAGTTTCTGACTTGACCCTTTCTGAATTTTAAGAGAGGTGGCCACAGCACAGTTACCTTTCCAAGCCCAGGCGTGTCTTTGATTTTGTTGGCTGCTCTGAGAAGGCATGGTGGGGCTGGGGGAGGGGCCATCAGCAATGCAGAGCTGAAATTGGTGGGGAACAGAGGAGGGTCACATAGTGGAGAAGATGATGTGACTGGAGCCGTGACTGTGCCCGTCTTCTGCTTCTTCTTCTTGGATGTTAAGCTCAATTTTTGTGCAGCTCTGAGAGAGAAAAGCAGAGAAGAAAAGGAAACAGGAGTAGAGAAATCAGTCAACCAAAAACAAGAATGTTAAAACCATACTTTATGTGTGTAAAACCAATATAAACACTGGTTTTCCGCTTCACACACAGCACTTGTATAGAGGAAGGACAGAAAAAAGGTGTCACATACTGTATGTAGACACCCAAGGGTATAATTACAAGCACTTTACCACAATGCAACCATGATAAATATGCTGATTTCTACATCTACAGACAAAGACATACAAATACAGTCCTGTTTACATATGTGGCAACATCTGGACAGAGTGCCCTTCACTTCCCTTCTTGTTAGCCAACTCATTTCCATTCATCACTGAGCTCACCAATATTTGAATATTCAGTCCATCCATCCATCCATCCATCCATGATTCCTCCTGACTCCTATTCTTATCTTGATGGCATCACTTCTAGTTTTTAAACTTAATTTCATCATCTTCTAAAGCAGAAAAATTTCATATCCACTGAATTATAGATCAAATTTCTAATTTAACGTTCATTGTAGAAATTTATAGCAAAGAAGAAGTTACTGCCAAGCTCAATAACTTTCTCCCACTCTCTTTTTCCAGTCCAACACACGCATGTGTACAGATGTATGACGGCCATAGTAAGATTACACAAATTGATATTTGAACCTGATACAGAGCTTGGTCAGAAAAATATTATATATTCAACCATAACCACATTCAGTCATAACACTGTGTACTACAGTAATCACAACTAGGTACTTTTGAGGGAAGGCTTGTCAATCTTATGCCAGAATAACAAATGGTTTTCTTGTTGCTGTATTTTTCTTTTCCAAGATTAAAGAAGCTACTGTTGAAAGCAGTTTAACAGCAAAGCAACACCTACACCATGATAAATAAAATATTTCTCACATATTGATCACAGAGCTTCCTGCACTGTTCTAATTTGATTCTCAGACACATTGTAAAGAGATGAGGAGAGAGTTAGAACCTTGTGCCCCAATACAATCTCTGTTGAGGAGCCATATTCTCACACCATTGGCTTTCAATTAACTGCAGCAAGTTACAGAAATGAGAGTGACGGGAAGAAATGGCGAAAGGGGAAGAGAGCAATAGAAGAGAATGAGAGGAAGAGAGACGAGAATTCAGCGACCCATGGAATGATGAAGCATTTCACCATTTGACCGGCTCTCTCTGGGGGATTTGTGTGTGAATCTATGTGTGTGTGTGTGTTTGTCTATGACTGCCTACTGTGTGAAACAAACCTCCGTGAGAAGACCCCTAATTGGTTTTTCACTGCGTGCAGGCTGAGCTTACACATGCGAAATGCAACCAAAGCCAATTGAGGGTCTTTTTGTTGTATTGATATAAAATTCAAAGCACACCCATGCGACGTGTGAAGATTACTGACAGCTGTTTGCAAGGTGCAGAATGTTTACTTCTTTTTTTTTAAAAGACGGACAAAGATTTTAATATGGGAAAAATGTGTTTCTGTTCAAATCTACCATGGAATTTGTAGGTAACCTCTGATATAAGAGGCTGCAGCAACTGCTGCAGTGCTGCTGATGGTTGCAGGTTGAGAGATGACAATGATGGATTCATGCACAGTTACTCTGCTGCTGGAGATTCCTGCTTATAACATACACACTTCTTCTTTCCCAAACTGCTCGCAGCTAATCATTAGTCTACACTTCCGTACGTGTATGCATATTTATGAACAACCTGCTTCCTGAGAAAAACTTTAAGGTAATTGCTTTTTTGATGCCTAATTTGATCCATTTGTCACATCAGTTTCATGATCTTTTTTGATTCCTTTATTTATGTGTACAGTTGAATTCCTAACATAATAAATCTGTTGCATAACTCAAGCATAAATATGCACCAATTCTACAGAGTAGTGGTTTTCAATGGGACGCAGCCTGGGATTCGGTTGAGTGGATCCATTCCAATTGGACCTTAAAGTGCTAAAGCGAACTGTTCTTGTTTTCCACCAATCAGCTCAATCTATTCATTAGCGCTTCTCCATTACATACAGTCCTCTGTTCTGCTCCTTCTCTTCCCTCTCACTCTCTGTCTGCCTTAAATCTTCCTCTTTGTTCCTCTCTCTCATTATTTTCACCCTCCATCCTTCCTGTTGTGCATTATCTTCTTCCCTGGTCCCCACACATCCACTCATCCAACACACCATCCATTCAGCCTTCCTTAGATATATTGATTCCTTCAGCCTCTGCTGCCTCTCCTCCCCTCGGCCACTTCAAGTGTCTTTCCCTTGTTAAAAAGCATCACAAGTCACAAGCTGGTAACAAGATGTTTTCTTCTTTCATTCATACAGCTACAAACACTTTCACTTGAAGCACACACACACACACACACACACGCAAAGCTGATTTATGGCTGGTGTCCCTGGGCTCTGTTGTTGGTTCAGTAGTTAATTACATTCAGTTTAGCAGACCATCTGAGGAGAGCGACAAAGAGCGATGGTTGGTCTTTCAGCGTGTGTTTGTGTGTGTTGTCTGAGGTTAGTGAGACTGTCCTGGCATGGACAGAAGACTGGCTTTACTGACGTTATCAAGTGAAATGTACATGCGCTCAACAAATGACAGACCTCTTAAACAAAATTAAGCTGCACTATTAATATAACGTTTTCATCAAGTTTATGGCTTATCACATAGTGGTCTGTTATGCAGTTCAGCCAGAGCTTGCCATTTATTTACCAGGATATGATAAAGGAAGCAGATCTACAGCTTCTGTCAAGTGCACGCATCATGCATGTGATCTGTGTGTTGTAGCGGTTCTAAAATGATCAATCCACTGTTATGATCAGTGGCTTATTGGTTTCCATTGATGAATTGATGGGATACTTCTCGTTAAAGATTACTTAGGAACGGCAGCATGAGGTAAAAAGGTGCAGAAATAGAGAAGGCAGACCTCACTCATACTGCCAACCTCCCTCCAAAATATCAACGCCTTTCCAATTCAGCAATTCACTTGGGACCAATTCATTTACTCAGTTACCGCCTGAAACACACACGCACACTCACACACGCACACAGAGCCAGCCAAATCCCCAAAGATCCAATCCTTGGAGCATGCAGTTAAAAATTCCTGCACTGATAGAAATTCCCTCCCCCTCAGTGAGTGTGAGCATGCAGACATCACAGCAAGTGTCTATCCCAGCGTTCCCCAGAGGGCCACTGCAGCACAGGGAAGATGTAGCACTGCTGTGCTAGTGTGACATATTCACAGACAGATCGGTACTAATGAAAGATATTACTCAGATGTGCATTGGCTGAGGTAAAGGACAGGTCACCGTGGAAATGGAGATGTTGTTGTAGAAAGAGAGGGAAGAACGACAGGGGAGGAGGTAAGGAAAGAAAGACAAGAACAAAAGAGGAAGCTGTTAGTTGGTATCAGGGTACAGCAAGGTAGGGAGACACGAAAACTAGAGGAAGAATGGAAAGAGGGAGATAAGCAGAACGAAAGTGGGACCAGGATCAAGTGAGAGGACTTGTGTTGGACAGAGGGATTTTCATGTTTGTGAACCATGAGTGCATATTTGTGTGTGAGTGTGTGTCTGTGCGAGATGAGATCGTCAGTATGCAGTCCACGTGGAGAGTAAAAACCTCGACAGACAGAGGATTTACCAGCACTGCATGCATGCTTTCACTGACCATAAACACTCTCACCTACACAAAGACCCATTACTGCAGGGGGGGGGGGGGGGGGGGGGAAAAAAGAACGAACTAACCAACCCAAGGATGGAAAAGTTTTTTTTTTT
>JBAMYA010047471.1:0-10393 GCA_037176975.1 Arrhamphus sclerolepis
TAAGAAAAAAAGTCTCTGCACACTTAGATCCATGCAAACAAGTGTATTTTTCATCAAGCTTTCGGTCTATCGACCTTCATCAGCCATCAACCTTGAGATCTCGTTATGACGGGAAAACGGAGGAAAAAATAACTCGTTATCACGAGAAAAGGGTGGAGTTATGTCGTTATCACGGGAAAACAGGAGAAATAAAATGTATGCATGTATGACTGTTTAGGGCTTCTGTAAATTGCAACAAGATACAATCATTAATTTATTTGTTTTACTTTTCCACTTCAATAAACCCGTTTTAATGCAAAACCAAAATCAACAATAATAATGTATACAGCAATATAACATAGTTCAATAATGATGAGATGACTTTTAAACACATTTTATTTTTGATATATATTATTTTGATTATTATGAAAGTGCTTGACAAGGTTTGTTTGTTTGAGGGTGATGTCACCTTTGTTAAATAAAAGGTGAACATTGACTTATTTGTGGTTCCTTTCTAGACGTTCTTGTTGGTTTTCACGTTATTCACTGAATTATGTATATTGTATCCATCAGAATTAAGAAATATACTGAGATAAAGATTTCTGCCACATCGTCCAGCCTTTTAGCATAAGACATCAGTCCATACAGTCTAAGGTTATTTTCTACATGCGGGTCAGATGATTAACTCCAGCAGAAGCAGCATGGTTACCGTTCTAGAGAATATTCAATCATCCCAAAGATTCTGAAGAGATAAATAGTTAACAATATTTGACTAGCCTCCATGAGGGCTTTTACTCTGCAAAAGCAGGTTTTTACAACTCATTTCTTAGCTGTCTACCTTTCAAGATGAGAGCGACATGTTTGTGTATGTCCATGGGTTTCTGTCCACGCTGAAAGGGGCTTTGATCAGCTAATCTTTTTCTTGCTTTTTGGGTTTTATAATCAAATTAAAATAAATGCATAAGCCAGGTAGATACACTGATTTTTTTAATCACTGTGAATGATTTGCAGACTTGCACGGCACGCATTAATCTGTTGTTAATCCACTGAGCTTTCAAATCACATTTCTGCCCACATATTGTTATCTTCGTGAGGCTGTAGTGCTAATGTTAGGGTTAAATGTTAGCAGACTCTTAACTCAGCTGTCGGAGGCAGCAACAGCTACATGAAATCCGCCATCGAGCAGTCATGCATGCATGTGTATAACCGGTTCTTCCACATTCTTCAGAGAGGGGGAGGGAGGGGGGATTCAGAGAGAGAAGGTGGAAACAAGAGAGAGGGAATGAGGAAGTGAGGGAGGGAGGCACTCGTCTCTAACAGGCAGAGGGAACATGTAATCCTCCCAAAGTCCTTCTCAAATAGAAGCCTTATGAATGTTTTTATCACTAAAATCACAACAGCCACTTAACAGGGCAGAAAGAGGCGCTGCTCATCAGCAGCTGTGTCCTAAAAGCTCAACTACTAATCAGTTCTTATCAACCTTTATTTCGGCCGGTGGGGTCAACTAACGCATGGACAGTCAAGAGTCCAGCCTGTTTTCTAAAGAGCTGCTTCTCCAAAGTTTCTTGTAATTAAAAGCATCTGAGGATTCAGGGAGGTTTCTTGAGACGCGAGAGAGGAGAAAGCATCCAAACAACAAACCTGCCTCTCTCTTTTTGTTTTTTCCTGCTTTTGGACTGAATTTGAAGCCCACTCACTTTGCCTTCCTGCTTGATTTTAGTTTTAATAAAAAAATAACATTAAAATAATATTTCTAGCAATATTCTCCTGAGACTTTCAAATAATAAACAGGACTATTTAAGATGCTGGGGTAGACAGCAGGGTCACAGTTCCCATGATGCACCTCCATCAAGTCCAAACCAGACAGTATAGATATCAATTATTATGGTAAATCGCTCTTCTTATGTCAAATCTACATGAAAAGTTCTGGCTTTCACTTCTCTTTCCAGAATTTACCGTGAGGAAGCAGAAAATTGAACGTCTGTGGAAGGTTTCAGAGAGAGAAATCAAACCCTGCTACAAAAAGAGGTGGTCCTTTATTCTTTTTTTTTAAAATGGTGGTGTTTGATGTACATTTTCCACGGAACAGGATGTTGAAATAAAGCTAGAATTAACTCCTTTTCTGTAGTTGCAGCCTTATTTAGGTCCATCAGCGACGATGGCTCTACAGTCACAATCTTCCAGATGCCTCATCAGCTGTGAAGATTAAACATTTGCTACATTATACTTTTGTTTCTAATTTTCAGTAAGTTGTTGTTTATTCAAACTGGATGATTAAGTGTTAACTGCTCAGTTGCCAACCGAGTTATTTAGACAATTTGGCTTCATTTAAAGGGCAGAAATACCGGTTTTAAAACATGCTAAGAATGTGGCTCAGCTGGGGACTTTTCTTTGTCAACATGACTGGAATTTCTTTGAATGCTCGACTTCAGAGCTCTGATTGGACGATTCGTTAACTAAAGCACATGGTGTGTGTGAATGGAAGTGTTCCTGATGAGGGTTGGATTGATAGTGGCAGGGAATCGGGTCCATGGCCTCTTGTAAGACGTTCTATATAACAGACTTTTCAATTATCTTAAGCATGTCGTGAATTGATATTGTCCAGGAAATTTGACTCTTTAGGTCTATTTGATCTTACTGTTGGTGAACTTTGAAAGGACTTTGGTACAACTCAATTAATGAATCATCCAGTTTTGTGCAGTCGGGAAATATCAAACAAGCCCTGCGATTCCCTCTGTCCATAAAGCCAAAACAGACCTCATTGAATTGGTCAGATTTTGTCAAACAAATCTTCATGTAACGATGGCATACTTACATTTCCTCAGCAGGTCCGTCTAGCTAACCTACGTTGGAGTTTTTCTGAGATATTTGTTGAGCGTTTTTGGGCACAGTTCTCAAATTCTGCTGCAACAACGCCAACAATCGTTGGAAACCATTCGCTTTGTCACTGAATGCATCGCCTACATTCCTGCTCTGATTGGCTGCAGCGCTAACCAACAGCGAGAAGCAACAGTTGGTCAACGTTCCTGGACGAGGACATTTGCAGACCCTTCATCTGACCAGGAGGTTTATTCAGGGTCCAGGATTTTTATTATTTACCATTTTTACAGATACTGATGATTATTTTGTAGGTAAAATCTAATTTTTTCAACGATGCCCTCCATGAAATTCCCTCTAACCTGCAGTTATAATGAGATAAAAGATAAAAGAACAGATGTTTGAGCTGATCATTCTTTCCCTCTTCACCTCTGAATTTGTGTTTAACACAAAATAACGTGAAGCATTAATCAGGAGGCGTCTCACAGAGGAGCTGCTTGTTAGATGGTCAGCAAAGCAAAAGCTCTTGATCCAGCGTCATACATTAAACATGTAGTTTAGAGACGATGCTATGGTACGGCAAAGTAGGAGTTTAAACGGAGCAACGTCCATCTTTTCTGAGGGAAACTGCTCCTGAACTTATTTTACATTTACAGTTTTCAAAAAGATCTTTGTAATAGCTTTTGTTCCCAAACATACAAATGCGTCAGGAACACTGCACAATCTATTCCAAATGAAAACAGGAAGAAAAACCTGATCAAATCTGCTACTGTTTACAGAAAGAAAGAAGAAAACTGAAGATTAGACAGTTAAAACAAAAGCAGTGTTTAAGCAGAAAATGGTGGTTTGAGTGAATTTCTCTCCAAATATCTGAGTAAAACTGTGTTGCTTCAGACGTTGTTCATCAGAACATGTACTTTGACTGAAAAGTTGATTGGGGAGGTTCAAACAGGGAAGAAAATGAGGCTGATGAGCTAAAACAAACTTAGCAACCAAAACCAGAAAGACCTGGAAGAACCAGAAAACCGCCTTTCGTTTCGAAGAGCATCTAAAAAGAAGAAGAAGGTCTAAAGCTAACTGGAGCTACGAGAAGACGCTTATGTGAAGCCACACAAGGTCCCATTGTTGGAAGAAGACATGGACTGGTCTGAAGAGAAATGGGAGAAACTTTGTTTGGACTGATGATTAATAAAAAAATAAAAAGAGCCACAGACAGTTTGAAGAAAAAAGAAAAAAACTTGAGTGGTGAAATCAAAATTCTTGTTTATAAGGCAAAACTAAAAAAATGGGAATTGTGGTCTGATGGTGCTGGACTGGAATACCAGTTAAACCAGTTCAGAGATTCACAGGAAACAAATCTTCAAAAACTTCTCAGTAAGTGTTTCAGTTTGTTCAGAAAAATACAGACGCTGCTATTTTTTAACATCTTAACGTTTCTTTGTCTTCTCATTCTGTAAAGCAAGAAGAAATTTGATACATTTTCCTTCATGTTTTCATTTGGAACATGATGTGCAGTGTTCCCAGAGCACTGGCTTTTATGGAAATACACGCTATTATGAGGATTTGGAGATTTAATCTCTCTTATTTTTGGAGCACTGCTATTATTTTGAAGACAACTGTAAACTGTGGCCCCTTTGAACCGAACCAAGAAGTTGAATAAAAAAATCACCTTCATCATTTCTCCTTCTGTCCTACATCACTTATCCTGGACACACTGATGACGGCTGTTCACCGCACTTCCTGTGCACAACGCAGAAATATCTTTTGTTTGTCGTCTACAGAAAGTGTAGGGCCAAACAGCACGAAGCAAACCCGGCCGTCATCGGAGTTTCCTCTTTTGTGCCTCATACATCCAAAAACAGAAGTCTTGCTCTTATTTAGTGAAATCTTATCGGGAGCTGAGTGTGTGGCTGCATTCCAGCGATCGGCTGGTGAATGCAGCCTGACGGCTGTAACAAGAGAGGAAGGTCATGGAGGAATGCCGTTCAACCGCTCTGCCTCAGCTACTCTTTAATCCTCCTGACACTCTCACTGTGCCGCATGAGGCAAGACAAACAGACCGGACATTCCTGTTCGATTTAGCGTTCACCAGCAGCCGACAGGCACAAAAGAAAGGACTCAGTCTCCCTTAATCTGATGGCTACGCTGGTGCACTTTCCACATTCAGAGGTGCAGAAGTAGGTCACATAGACAGAGTGCTTCCTCTCATAATCTACATTCTTCAGCTGTTGTTCCGTTGGTGTGTTTATGGAGCTGTTAGTGTTTAATGGTCGAAAGGAATGTGCGATAACGCTGAAGCGATAATTCGGGCGATAAGCGGCCGATCATCTGCATCGGTTCTTCAACACTTTCACACTGTCAT
This sequence comes from Arrhamphus sclerolepis, assembly GCA_037176975.1. Lineage (NCBI taxonomy): Eukaryota > Metazoa > Chordata > Actinopteri > Beloniformes > Hemiramphidae > Arrhamphus > Arrhamphus sclerolepis. The sequence continues at coordinate 5,159 of JBAMYA010047471.1, forward strand.
CAAGGTGTTTGAACACGTGCTGGGGCAAACTCCAACAAGTGGAAGAGAGGACTTCTTTATGCGTTTCCAACAGCAGTGTTCATGTGATGCAGATAAAAGATAAGAGATGAACGGAGGGAGAGACGCTGCTGAATCTGGACCTAAACGTCCAGCAGTCTCAGCGAACCTCTGCCTCAGGCCATCAGCGCCGCGGCGCTCACGTATGAGTCCAGACTCGTCACAAACAGAGAAACCTTCTTCAGGACAAGTGCAGCGCAGAAATATCTGTAGGGCAGTAGGGACGTGTTTAAGTTTCCTAAGCTTCAGATAAGATGCTTTTCCTCACTGATGCAGCTCACTGCAGGAGAAAGATCAGATGTTATTTCATGTTCTGGCAGCAGAATAAAACACGGTACGTTAATTCCCTCAAGCTGTGATCATGTGATTGTTTTCCCTGCCACACTTTAGCACGCATGAACAATTCCTGCATTTCTTTTCGTTTCCATCTTTGACTCATCGGCTGGAAAAACACTGATGTTGCACAACTCTGACGATAATCCCGAACAAACTCTCAGTTTTGGAGTTACACCTTGAAAATGTGTCATTCGCTCTTCATGCGGCCGTTTCACCAGGACTGCTCAAAGAAAAACAGACACCGTGTTGACGAGAAATACTTTCATTTTGGATGCAACTGTGCTGTCAGAGTGAACTAAGAGCAAAAAAAAGATGAGTTCATGGTAAACACCAGAAGGTAAAGCAGGAAGGGGAAGAGTGGGCCAAGATTTACAAATAAGAAGTCTGACTTTATTCAGAATTTCAACAATTCTGCTCTCAGACTCCGAGACACTAAAGTTAATGACTGACAACATTTAAGAGGCAGTATCTTCTCTTTGATCTTTTCAAAACAAGCGAGGCGTTTTACAGGAATGTGTGGAGTAACGTTAACTGAGGTCATCTGCATCACATTACCAAAAACACAAAACAACAACCGCTTCATTTTATGTCACGGGGGTCAAACTCGAGGCCCGCAGGACCAATCCAGGCCGCCTCTTCATTAATCTGGTCTGAGAGACCGTTCGAAAGACGATCATGGACGTCTACGGTAAAACCTCTGCTGCTTTAAGGTGGAAGGACTGAGGTGGAGAGCGGCTGCTTTAAGGTGGAAGGACTGAGGCTTCTTGATGTTAGAAAGTCAGGATTTAGGAAACGAGTGAAAAAGATTTTACAGCAAAAATGTCTCATTCTTCTCAAAACGTTTTTTTTTGATGAAATATGAGTTGAACATTTTTAGGATTACTAAAAGCATATTTCCGCTGTACTTTACGGTGAACGTGCCCAGTTTTTGGTCGTCTTTTGGTGCGTTCCTATTGGTCGGTTAGTTTAGAGATCGTAGAAGCAGCAACAGGCCGTCTGATCCTGCTGATATCTGAGTGCAGCACAGTTTTTCACAGATCTTTTCTACAATGGTCCATTTTTACCACGACTGCCAAAACTGTACAGTGTGAACAAGGTCTTAAGGTTTTCTGGTTCGTCTCCACCGATCATGTGGGGTTACTGAAGGTTCAGACATTTGTGCCTATCTGAGAAGCCAGCCGTGCGACGCTTCCATCTGTGAAATTATGACTCTGAAGTCCCGATTCTCCCCTAATGCAACGCTGCTGTAGCACCGCAGCTCTTTCTCAGTCGCTAACAGGAACGTGAAGCTGCAAAGACTGAAGGAAGGTCACAGAGAGACTTGTTATTCACAACACGCCCTGCTCATCAAATTAAATCAGAAGCACTTGAGGTAGACTTAAAGGTGAGGATCAAATCCCACACCTGCCAGTGGGCTCCAGGAGGGACGGCTGGAAAGCTTCCAGCATCCAACGCGTGAAGCACAAATACCCCAGAGGTCATTCGCGCTGCAGGAGGGAGTGTGAGGCCGTCAGGATGCAACACTTACTCTTTCAGCGTCTCGAAGCCTTGTTCTTTGAACTGCAGCTCCTGCTTCATGCAGGCCAGGTCCCGCTTCAGCTTGTTCACCTGAGTCAGGAGGAGAGAGGAAACGTCAGGGATGGAAACTTCCCACCCTGTCAAGAGATCAGCTGAACTCGGCACCTTTTTTTTTGTTTAGGACTATTTTCAGCAAGACGTGGATGGCCATGTGGAGCTCCAGCTGGTATTTTAGGAGGATCTGGAGCCGTGTGAGTTCACTCATGTAACTCTGCAGAAGCTCCTCACCAACACAGCTCAGCTCACCCCCACTTCAACTCCTCACAACACTTTAACTGTCTGCAACAATTATGCTCTTCCCCAGAAGAGGGTGAAATATAAGTCATGCTTCCAGTATTTTTTTAACTGAATTATTTGCTGGATATCCTGCTCTGATTTGCCGCAGCCGTTCATTCACACAGAAGTTATGACATGTGTTTAAGGCCGTTTCAAAAGCTTTTTCGACATTTACTTGACCCTGCTTCAGTCTACAGCGTATTTGCTAAAGCTTCCACAGCTGGGTGCTCTTCTTGGTCAGAACCCAGATAACAAAACATTGTATTTATTTTGGGAAATTACAGCTGACTGTCACTACCTCCTGATGACTTGTGATCAAATTATCAAAATTCAGAGCTTCTTCTGATCAGACTCTGAGTGTTTCTCAGTCGATCCAGCTGCATCCCTGCTGCTTCAAAGGAAACGCCGTGTGATCTATGGCATGTTTGAGATAAACTAGAAATACCAGTCAGCCCCTGAGGCCAAGACAGGGAGGCAAACACCAGGCTGACACGTCTGAAGCAGCTCTTACCCGACTTTTGGCCGTGGCGATCTCTGCTTTCAGGATCTCTGGGTCGTATTTGCTGGAAGAGGACGATCTGGAATTCACTGCAGGAACAGAAGACAGAAACCTCTGTTACAGAGCTGCATCTTTGTCCTACACCAGTAAGATCAGAAACAGCCACTCATAAGTAAACGTCTGGTTCATCTAAATAACCGGGACACGGAGAGAAAAACAAAGACAGCATTTCCTGCCTCATCATCTATCAGTTCCCTTTAGGGATTAATATGTTTTTATAGAACTGAACTGAATCACATTCATAGTTAATGTGTGTGTGTGTGTGTGTTTTCTCTCAAAAACCAGCACCATCAAGGCAGTTTGAAAACTCTGACTATGGATCATGACATAGTCTTTATAATTTCACTGCTTTATTACTATTTATTTGTAATTCTACCTTTATCAATCATGATTTCATACTTCTGTTACATCTCCACTCGTGTTTTTTATCTCAACCTCAACAAGTAGCTCTGAAATGACCAACGCTGCTCAAGAGCGCAGCCTCTGCCTTTTTCATGCCGCTGTTCCTCCTCATCACTCACAGCTCGTCTGCGACGTCGACTTGTCCCTCCACACGTCGCTGAGTTGCCGATACTCCTGCTGCGCCAGCCGCAGCCTCTGCTCCTTCACCTGGTAGATCTCCTTCTGGGCGCTGAGCGCGTCCCGGGCCACGGCCAGGTAGCCCCGCAGCATGGCCTCCTGCTCGCGCTGCCACTGGGCCCGCGGGTCCTCCAGCTGGGTGCTTTCTGGAGTAGAGGAAGATGAAGACGTCTGTTTCTGTGGTCGCTTATAGAGGGCAGGAAGGAAGGAAAGAAGGAAGGAAGGAAGGAAGGAAGGAAGGAAGACCCGTTAAGAGTGAAGACGGTGTGGCTGAGCAGCGGGACTCACTGGTGTTGTGGTCCACATAGTAGGCTCCAACGACGGGATCGTACGCCTCCTCCCAGCCCACCGGCAGCTCATCTCCGATGCAGTCTGCGAACGTCAGAGGTTTCGTCTGCCTGGAGACAACAGAGAAAGAGAAACAAATTCAGAAACTGGTTCATGTGCAGCTGAACCAAAGGTTTTACATCTCCATCCATCCATCCATCTCTGCAGTCTAAGCAGAGGACCAGACCTCACCTCTCTTCCAGGAGGAAAGCTCACATCATCAATAACATGTGATATATTACTTTTAAATATTTTCAAATAACATCCTGTAACTCAACAGCTTGTAGAAGGACATTTATAAGCAGTAACTGGAGGTAAATGTTCCCTGATTGACACTGTTGGTCCGTCTCTCACGCTCTTTCACCAAATGTGCTGCTGTGTGTTATGGCCAAACATGTACGTCCACAGGAGATTCTTTTACAAGACTTTGTTTGCTTGTACAAATTTACAAACGTTAACTGTATTGTTGGAAACAAAAGTGCTCTATGTTATTTGGAAATGGCCTCATGTACAAAGACTGCGATGCAAAATAAAAAAATAAAAATTCAGATGCACTAAACTGTGCGTATGAACGAGCCCACACACATTCTCTTAGTACATCACAACCAATGTGGAAATGAGCGCAACACTCCGCCCAGTCTCCTCCCTCAAGTAGACCAGTTTAAATATACTAATGAGTAAAACCAGACGTGGAAACTGCTCATACAAAGAAAGAAAATGGCAAAAACAAGCAGGAAAAAAAAGAGAATTTTCACTCTGTCTTAAGCTAACACCAGGAGAAATGATTTAATTGTTTCCTTTTCCTATTATTATTTTATTTACAGTCCTGTCGAGGCAGACCCACCGACTTTTAAACTGCCCGAATACGACAATGACATCACTGTATCTGCACTCTCAGCAGTCTGTGGGTTGGTCATGGAGTTCTAACTGCTGTCACCTGATGGACAGCTGAGGAGTCCTACACCTAATGAACGTCTCATGGTGGAGTTTACAGTTTATTTGCATTTTAAAACGCATCACTCATCAGAAGCCCCTCCCCCCCATCACCAGATGTTTGGAGGATTTATGAGTCAGGGTTGATCCAGGACAACTTGCCAACATTACTCAGGAGCATTTGAGCATCACATTACCAAAACACTTAAAGGGCAACTTGCAGGTTGGACACCACTATACAGCATAGTAATGATAGAACAATTAGATTTTTCAGAACCAGAGAAATATATAACTATGCCATAAATGATATTTTGAGATAAAATTGTTATAACTTCCGCATCTATGAAGCACCGACCGGAAGTGACGACACGCGAGAGAGTGGCGCCTCAGTCAGCATCAATGATTGTATATAATATCGGTCTGACACTGTCCCGTCCTGTGTGCAGAGACACTTCTTTCCCTCTTGTCTTCCACCAAAAAAATAGAGGAGAGAGAAGATGAAGTGGATGATCAAAAACCTGGATCATCCACTTCATAATCAAAGTCCTCGTTCTCTGGATCAGACTCTGGCTCCACCAGTCCCTCAGCTC
>JBAMYA010047472.1:0-10393 GCA_037176975.1 Arrhamphus sclerolepis
GCTCCAAACAAGAGACATTTGAAGCTGTAATCTATCATGGATAACCCTGACCACCCTCTCCACCACACACTGGATGAAGCCGTTAGTAAGTTTGTACAACACAGATAAAACTCTGGACTCACTACTTTAATACACTTCAGACCACATCACCTGCATCGTCTTCACTGATGTCATATTTGGTTACTGTCTTACTATCTATCTACATACGTCAATCTTAGTATGCACCTTTGATAGTTTCAGTTCTACTTTATCATTAACATAGCCTTTACATTTATGAAATCCTTTCATTTCACAACCTGCACATTTGATTGTTCTTACACAGTCGCAGAGATAAACAGTTTCACTCTGCAGGCTGTCCGCTCCAAATAACACAGAAAACATTCAAACTGTTATTTCTTATTTTCCTCTTTTTGTTCTTTCTCTTTTAAGATGTAAAACTAGAAGAAAGCTCTGAAAAACCCGAACTCATTTGATGTTAAAAGCAGTAAAAGCCACTTTTTCACAAGTTTCACATTTACTTTTTTTATTGTAAAGGTGGTTTCTTACAAAATAGTCAGGTGATACAGAGGTAAAGAGACAAAAGAGAGACAGGCATAAAAAAAGAGCCAAGTCAGAGACAAAAGCTAAAGAAAATACAACTTTGGTGATGGCATTTTTATTTTAACAGAGAAAAGAAACTGCCACATTATTAGCTGAAGGGTGCTTAACAAAAAAAATCCAAAACAAAACAAAAACATCTTACAGACCAATGTTATCAAGACAAAAAAAGAGAAGTGGTATAAAACCATGCATGAGAATCAAGTGTTGTTGTGGAGTCCCCAGAAACAGTCTGCTGCACGTTCAGCTATCACGGTTCACCTCTCATTTCTTTACAGCCAGTACACGTGTACGTGCACGATGGGACACTTTTAACCCTTCAGGAACTGGCGCCTTCGATATGTGTTGTGGGACAACAACTACGGCCGATAAAGTATGACCAAACCGAATACTGCACATGCTCAAATAAAGCCTCCTGACGGAGTGAAAGCGATCATAGATTTAATGCTACGTCAGCTGAAATGACAGATAAACAGCAGTATAGTTTATGAGGACTAATTTGAACAGTATAAAACATCTCCATTTAAATGCATCTGTTTAGTAGGGAAAGTGGTTTTTTAGTAACTACATAGCAGTGTCATTTATATGTGTGGTTAGTAGATTTATAGTACATCTAAAAATCCTCACTTCCTGTAGTAGCATTTGTGTCTTGCAAAAAAAAACAAACAAACAACAAAAACAAATAAAAGAACAAAATATCTTCATCAGTGAGCTGACAGCTTGGAGTTAAGAATTGCAGATAATAGCTGCATGGCTATGGAGAATTTCAATATTTAAGGTCTTATTCTGATTTCTCAAAGAAAAAACAAGGTTCTTAAAGTTGTGGATATTTAATTATAAAAGGATCTCTTCATGAAATTCAATGGAAAGACACACAGAAAAAAAAAAAAAAAAGATTCTTCCAGGAGCTTTTTCACATTTTTGTGCTTTCCTTCTGAGTTGGAAGTGAAGCTGCACCCTTGTCTGTGCATGCAGAATGAACCTGCGCCAGCAGATGCTTCCTTTTATTTGACACAAAGACTGCAAACCGTGGGGAACAAAAAAACAAAAACAAAACAAACCCCAAACAAGCACTTTACATAAATGAGTCATATACACTTTTTGTACAGTGGCTCTATCCTCATACTTTCAGGGCGACTTGAATTCGGCAGCGTGGTGTGGACATTCCTCCACCGCTGCGTCGTGGTTGTGTGTCGTCACGCCACTCGTCTTTCTGGAGTAGCACAGCAACTGCCTGCACCATCTTTTTACACAGTGCTGCCTTTTGTAGCAACTATTAATACTCTGAGGTTCTGAGGATCTTTTTGTAATTTTTGGTTGCCCAGTTGTAGCTTGAGGTCAGTCATGTGACTGGTCTAGAGACTGAACCATCATCACCACCAGTAAACTACATTTTTTACTGCCGTGACATACAAACAATGGTGAAATGTGTATTGTTGCTTAGAATGAGATCAATATAATGAAGAGGTAATGTTTTATCTATGTATTTCGATAAGAATAGCTACACCTGATATCCATCTTAGGGCGCACCCTCAGTTAAAGCACCAGACACGCAGCCAAACACGACTCCAGTCTGGTTCCTTTCACTGGTTTGAGTCTTCTCTTCCATGTTTAAGCATCATTCTTGTCTCTGACCCAAGTGGAAGAGGTGTACTGTGCATGTATGCGGAGGAGGGAATGTAAGTGACGTACGCATGAGATGTCGATGCTGCAGCTCGCTGTGACGAACTGTAATCCATAAATTCAAAGGTGAGAGAAGGCTGGATCTGAGCTGCCAGCGCTCCACTGTCAGTTCTCTGAGAACATGAGTGTGTGTCAGCAGGGCGGGGACTGGGAAGTGGGGGGAGGTCATTGCGCATGGCCAGTGTGGAGTGTGCCCGCCCCCCCACCAAAAAAAAAAAAAAAAAGATGAAGAAAGTGTTGAGTGCACGTATCTGAGAGCTTGAAGTAGCAACAGAATCAAAAATGCCAAAATAACACAACCTTGTCTCTTTGTTCTGGGTCGCCTCCGTCTGGAAACACCTAACTGAGTGAGCTGTGCATCTGTTTGCAGGATATTGTGACATCTCAATGATCCAGCATCCCCCACCTACGTCTCACCCACGTTTCATGTCATGCTGCATCTTTTGTAACTCAAAAATGGGTAGCACAAAGCTAGAGCTTAGCTAGCTGGCGGAGTTTTAGAGGCTGACTCCGCCCCCTATTACATCTGCTCTAGACACAACTGTGAAGACCTGGTTGAAAAGGGACTCGATCATCATCGCAGGAAATCATGTTAACATGTTTTTAGGGGAAGTCAAAATAAAAATCATTATGTTCTGGACATGCAGCTCATATAATGATGGTGTGAAACCAGATTAAAAGGTACTATTAATCTTTTTTTTTCACTCTAAGTGCAAAAAACCTGAGCACTGTTATAATAACTGAAGTACATACACACATGAAAGCATAATCTTACAGTTATAAAGACATATAAATCTTAATTTAGTGATTAGTTTTAGTACATTTAGCCCCCATCAGGATGAAACACAGATTCCTGTTCAGATTTATGACGTAAGCTACTAATGTAGTAGTAAATATACCTGTTTCCGGAGTTGTTGTTGTTGTTTTTGCAAGACACAGATGCTAATCTCAAATACATCCACTGTAGTCTAAAATTAAAGTCAGCTCCATTTACTACATGCCTACAGTGGCTTCACTAAACAGCAAATAACCTTCTAAAGCTTTACTTTTCCCCCCTTTCTCTTTACCACGTTTCCTTTATTGACTAAAACTCCTCTTCTTTCTGCAAAAGTGTGGAACTAGTAAATAATGTCACCCTCTCCTTACCTCTCCTAACACAAAAAGAAACAATCCCCGTCGTCATATCTCTAATCAAATGAATGCAAAGGAATTGCACCTTTCCTCTGTTTTCCGTGGCTCAACAGCGCCCCCTAGCAGGGATGAACGTTACAGGCACGGATCTCCTTCCGGTCCTTACAGCTGCCCTTCGCCCTTTTCTTGGCCACCATGAAACGCTCCTGGATTCCTCCTCCGCATGGTTTGGTGCAGTCTGTCCAGCTGGTCCACGGCTGCATCCTGCAGCCTGCTGGAGAAATGACAGACAGGGATGGAAATAATGAATTCCACGTGTATGAACATTACATGTAGGTTCATCCCATTAACACAACCAACCTGGCTGTTCCTCCGTATCTTTTCCCAGTTTACCCCGTCTCCTCCTCTTCCCTCCTCTGTCTTCGTTGGCTTTCGCCCGACATTTCCTGATCTTGCATTTCTTCCTCTGGATGGTCTCAGGACAAGCGCTGCCCCCGAACTGCGGCTCCAGTTTGATCATCCGGGTGCGGATGGTGTGTCCTTTACCGCAGGACTTGTTACACTCTGACCACTCCGACCACTCTGAGACCATGCAGTCGATAGCTGGATGGAAGAACAGACGGAGGAGGAGATCATTTAGAAAGCATTCGGGGGGAAAATTACTAAATAAAACATTTGAGGATATACAACCGCACATCAGAAAAATGTGGGATGATATGGAAAATGCAATAAAGGGATTTACTTTCACTTCATTTATTTGCATTTAGTATGAATCAAGTATTCTTCATGTTTTGTTTTTCCTCAAGTCAACTTCATATCATTTTGAAACAAAAACCTTGTTACTGTCATGCAGTTAAAATAAAATAGATTTGGACATAAAAAGGACTAAAACAGCTTAGAAAAGAGGCATAAAACTAGAGCAGAAGAATTAGACTGAACAATTCAATTCAATTCAATTCAAGTCAACTTATTTATATAGCGCCTATTTACAACAAGTCATCTCTAGGCGCTTAAGAAATTCAGAGCTTGACCCCCGAGCACATGGCAACGCCATCAGTGGCAAGAAAAAACTCCCTCACGGGAAGAAACCTTGAACAGAACCTGGCTCTTAGGGGGACCCTCCTGCCAAAGGCCAGCCAGGTAAGGAGGAAACAAGCTTCTCTAAATCTGCTCTGGACATCAGGTCTCTGACTCTTGATACTTGATAGTTTGTCGCGTTAAAAAGCTGTCTGAGTGACAGCGTTGATGTTGCTGAAGCCCAAGTCTGAGTCAGTCAAAAACTTCTAGATCCAAGCTGGACAGCAACTTTCATTCTTTACATTTTGCTACCAAATAGAATTTTTGTCTCTGGAGGAAGCATGTAGAGATGAATAATAGTGGTCCAGCAATTCATCCTTGAGGAACTCCATGGGAATAAGCTCAGGTTTCTTTTCAACCATGCAAACAATAAAGCTCCTGGCTTCAAGATATGATTGGAACCAGCTGAGAACTGGACCTGATAACCCAACGCAGTGTTCTGGTCTTCATTTACACAATTACACTTCATTTCTTTATATCCTCAATGCCAAATTCTTTTTAAGTGTTGTGACAATGAAAGACAGAATTTCATTAGTATATTATGGCCTCAAAGTATTATTTCATGGCCACAAATTAATACTTTGTGGCCTAAAGGTTTAATTTAGCAGCCAGGAATTACCAATTTCAAATAGTAATTTAGGCCATAATTCTAATTTTATTCTTCAGATGTCATGTCTGGGACTCTGTGCTGTTGAGCAGCAGACAGATGAAAACAGCCAATGCGCTCAGAGTGCGGGTCTCTTTTGTCTCCACAAAACATTAATTTGATGCACAAAATATGAATTTGTAGCCATGAAATAATAATTTGATGTCACAAAAGACTCATTTGAGGCAACAATACAAAGTATTATTTCAGATATCATGTCAGACATGAACTGTCTTTGGTTCATAATGTCTGCAAAGATTCTTAGATTTGTGGAACATATTGTTTAAGCAAATGCAAGAATCACTGCATTTTCTTTGTTCATTTTCATTTTCAATGTCACACCAGTTTTTTCCTTTTTTGAGGTTGTATATTGCATCTTGTGCTCATTTTTATGGTCAAGTGAGCTAGAGAGTGACTCTTAAAACACTGATGCAGATACAAAGTCATCTTTGTCATTTATCAGATCCACTGCACCATAGCTGGGTACACCATCTGATTTTATTCAGCTGCGAAGTTGCTTTTTAATCTGCTTCTCTGTATGGTCAGACCTAGTAAATTTAATGTTCACATTTTACAGATCAGTGCACAGCCAATAAAATAAGTGCTCACACTGAAACGTATCACCTTTTTCTTTGTTCAGAAAGTCAGCGTGGTGGATTTAAAATGAGGAGAAAACGCTGAATCTCGCATTCATGACAGTGTGTTTGTTCTCACGTCAAGTTCAGTTTTGTAGCAGATATAAGATTTTAGTCATGACATTTGGAGCAATAATATTAAACAAGATTATGCAACAGCTGAGTGATTTTCTTTGTTTTTGGCAACTCAGATTCCATTAATGGCAAAGGATGAAAAAAATGATGTTTTAGAGCTCACTGGTTTCATTTATTTTGTTTGTATGTTTTAGCTCATTTATATGCAAAATATGACAATAAATGCAGAGTCAGCGTGGAAATGAACAGCATGCGCTCCCCTGAAAACACAATTAGTGCATTTTTTTTGAGCGCCTCTAAAATATCGACAGTGAAATAAACAGCATAGGTTAGAGGTGATGTTCTGGCATCGGGCCCAGCAGAACCGCTTCTCATATTAATGTACGATATCCAGCTGTGAGGAAGAGAATGACAAGAATCATGGTGAGAATAAGAAAAGAGGACTGCAGATCTAACAACTGATGTTATATATTACACTTTAAAGTTGACTTGACACATGCAACATAAGAAGAATGGTTAAAAAACACACACAAAGAGCAAAAGACATTGGTGTAAATATTTTACAGATGTTCCAGAAGTCCAGAAATTTTGTTTCTGAGAAGTCATGACATCTGGAATGCAGACTGTGGGAAGGTCTGCTTGGCCAAGCGGATTATTTAGGCACAAATAAAGTCAAATATTTAAGATTTAAAGGTTCCACTGCAGAAAACAATGGCTTTGAAATAATGTTTTCCCTCTCCATGACCACTGAGGGGCTCTGCAGCAGCTGGATTGAGGACCTGCTCTCGCTACCAAACACTCACACGCCAGAAATGCAATTCATCATTTTCAGTCCAACTGATCATTGAGACAATCAGCTGTTGCGCTCCCCAACGAAATGAAGTAAGATTTAAACATTTTCCTTCATCAACAGAGCCCACATAACTGGATTATCAGAGATCTTTTGTTATTTTTTTGCTTCCAACTCTTTGATACCAGTTTCTTTCCCCCCAATTCTCAGTCCTTCTCAAAGGCTAAAAGCGAACCATTTTCTCTCCCGTTCCCTTGTTCTCCAATGTTTCCACTTTTTTCCTCAGTCACAGCTGACTCACATATATCCAATGTCTGAAGGAGAGTGACAGGGGCATGTTAAATAATTACTGGGATGCTCCGTGGGCGGCAGGAATAAATCTCGGGTCTTTGTCTGTGAGGATGCAGCTTTGCGCTCTGTGATTTATGCCTGGAAAATGTGGCAGCATCCTGGAGGAAATCACTGACCCCTTGATAAACAGCTGTTCAAGTTGCTAGGAAATTGGGCATTTTTACAGTTTTGTCAGCGTATTTATCAGTTTATAGCTAAAGAATGAACAATACTGGATCACGGAGACTTGTGTTCTTGTGTGGGAGATGATATCGACCAATCGTAAAAGCAGTTTATCATACACAGCATCATTCTTGTTGTATTACACGTCTTAAGGTATGACTGAGTCACAAACAACTTGTGTCCTCTGTTAAATAAATCATAAAAACAGAAGATTTTTAAATGACCTCAAATAATTTATTTTTCTGTCCACTGAAATAACAAATAGAACATCAGGCCTTTGTATGACAGCATCTTCCTCAGCAGTTTTATAAATAGACAAGCAAAGATGAAGCTGAAGCAAACACCAACAAATCTGATGAGATAACGATGAGCACCCAGAGGGGAAAACGTATGATTACACGGAGAGGGACAGATAAAGAGAGAGACAGGTTAAAGCTTGTAGTGCACAAAGAAATAATAAAAATAACACATTTGTGGACAAGAAAAATGAAACAGCTGAAAATGGAAAAACTTTTATTGAGATGGCCAACAACCCAATAAAGACAGAGGTTAGGATTTGTTTATAATTTTCTTTTTTTTTTTTTAATGTATGTGCTGTAAGAAGGACGAGGTCCTCTTATGATCTAGGAGGCCCCCCAAAGCTGCTTTAACCAACTTCAAACAGTGTCACCACAGTCAAAAACGTACTTGACTGAATTAGAAACATCAGGTTGCTGGTTTAGGCTCTCAGATGTCCTGTCTGGGTTAGCTTACTTACTGTTAACTCTCTGAACCGGGGTTGAGAAAACCTGGCTTCCTAAAGTGGTGTTACTCTGTCTGTTGAACCTGTGTTAACCTAATTGAAGTTTGTGCGAGTGCACATAAAAGTGCACGCTCTCACGAAGGTTACCCTTTTCAATGATGGTGCAATCACCTTACTTTAGAAGAATGCACCATCATAATGCAGAGCTTTGAGGAATTGAAATTAACTTTAAGAGGGAAATCAAACACATCGGCCGCTAATAAAGCAAAGCAGGCTTGTTGGCCACGAATTGCTGATCTTAAAATCCTGTGTTACAGACGATTAGCCTATTAACCTGTGGAACGCTCTGATTGCTCAGATGCACAGTTTGTTCCGCCTCCTGGATGAGGAGAGCCTGTGGGCTCGTTTTCAGTTCCTACATCTCTTTAGATCTATCAGGCTATTGATTCACACCATCACGTACAGATCGTCTTTGGTGGAGAGGGAGAAGTTTTAGAAGGAAAAGCACTTACGGCACTCAGGCAGCATGCACTTCTCCGTCTGCTCCAGTTCCTCGGTGCACTCAGCAGGATCAGACTTCAGCATCCTCTGACGTGTTCGGATGCCCCGCCCACACGTCACGCTGCACTCGCTCCAGTCCGACCAGGGCGACAGCATGCAGGGGATGGTGTCTGTGAACATCACGGTTTGTTATGCTGGTTCAGGATGTTAAAATCAGTTCAATGTGATGCTACAAAAACAGCTGCTGACTCACGGCATTCGGGCATCATGCATTTCTCCACCTCAGCTACCTCGGTTTTACACATTGATCCGTCAATTGGTGGCATCTTCACCATGCGCTCACGTCTTCTCATGCCAACCCCACAGGTGACGCTGCAGGGGTCCCATTCCCCCCATTCTGTCACCACACAGCTGCTGGGTGCTGTGGGAAGCACAAAATCCATAAATTTATCTACTAACCAGTAGATAACTATCATCAGTGAGGACAGAGCAGCCAAAAGTCATCCGATTGCCGTCACCTGCTGATCACTTGGAGCATCTGTTGTAGTAATTGAATCTGGCTCAATGGAAATGTGGAGTGAAGTCTAACATTTCTGCGTCAGACGTGTGTCTCGGTTGTGGAAATTGAGTTACTTATAACGCGGTGCTATCTTAATTGAATTTGCCAACTTGTAAAGCCGAACAGTTTTCTTTTGGTCACAGCCTAGATTCTATTAAATAACTGTTGTCGTTACTGCACAATATATTTTTATCTCCACACTGAGAGCATATTTCATGTCTTGCTTTTGTGAATCATACCTGAATAGTACGATAAGCGAGTGCACTGATGGAAGGGGAACATACTGTGGATATTTAAACATGCAACGTAAAATATGATTTTAGCAAAAGTGTCTATATTTTTCACTGAAGCAATAATGACTTTTGCAGAGGCTTTAATCAAACTCGATTTCCTAGAGAGGAACAGAGGTCAACTGGAATAACAGCAAGCAAATCCATGTTAAACTTTGCAGACGGTATGGAAAGTAAAAAAAAGGTTTGTAAAAGTTTAAGTTTGTGTGGCTGAGTTTAAATATCTGGGTACAGATCCAGAAGTCATGCCAAAGATTTGTAACTTGAATTAAATTCAGGCTGCAATGGGTGGTCAAGAGGTTGATAACAAATGAAGTGCCTGATTTGATTAAACTCTGTCATGTTCTGTACTATCTGGAGGAAATTCCTGTGTATGATGGGAGACCTGCCAGAATGCTGCTGGCAGTCTCTACCAAATCTAGCATGTCATCATGCTAGATTTGACTTTTAGTTGGCATTCTTACATTTTTTTAAAGTTTTTATGTAAACTTAATCTATCCAGGTAAGTCAATTGAGAGCTAATTCTCATTTGCAAGGACAACCTGGCACAGAAAGGGAAAATAACAAAAGATTAACATTTACAATAAACAAAACCATACTTTAACATTCTTAACAGTGTGCTCAGTGGCATTCAGTATGGAAGCATGTAAATATTTAAAAACAAATGCAACGGTCACAAACTAATATTTACACCAACTCTTTTAAAGATGAAATTGGCAAGAAAAGAACTCAATTTTAAGGCCTGTTGCAAGTGATTCCAGTCACTTGGAGAAGAAAACTCAAATGAGGACTGGCCAAAAACAGTGCAGGCTATGGAGACAAATAAGTTAATAAGGCTAGTGGGATGAAGTATGTGACTAGTTTTGTGAATAATGAGCAATGAGTGGCGATAAAGTGGTGTTTTGCCACTCAAGAGTTTTGTAAATGAACAAAATCCCAATGTGTTTGTCTACAAGAGTGAAGAGGAGATCTATTAGCAGTCAGTTTTTGGTGAGCGATACATTTAGTTTTGCTTGTGTTCAATGCAAAGTGTATATCAGAGAAGGTTCTTTGGACGTTATTGAAGCTAATGGAAATGAAGTGTAATGAGGGCAGACTGGTATAGAGACAGGAACAAGATGTGAAGAGAATAGTATCATCAGCATACACATGAA
>JBAMYA010047473.1:0-10393 GCA_037176975.1 Arrhamphus sclerolepis
ATTACACTGCTGATACTCTCAATATACATATACACGCACACACACACACACATACATATACATATATATATATATATATATATATATATATATACACACACATATGTTACAGGCACGTCCTTTACAAGTAACCCACATTTCCAAATCTTACTTTCAAACATTAAAAAAATAGAAAAATTAAAATTCACCCACATATTTGCTGCTAATTCCAATTCAACGCAAAGAAGAGTAGCAATTTTAATCCACAAGAACATCTCATTTCGGAAGACATTGATAGATTTCAAAACAATATAAACCTACTTCACTTTACAGAAGATCAAGTAAAATAACTTAATAAGACCTTTACTAATAACAAATCACCAGGTTCAAATGGCTTCCTGCAGAATTTTACAAGCATTTCTGGAACATTCTAGCACCAATACTTAAGATGAAATACTGCCAGGTTTAACATTAAAGATATTATAGGAAAGACCCTGTGAATTTCTATTTCAAACACAAAAAATGGTTTTGGTGATTAATTTATTCACAGATTAATAGTGTTTCACTACACAGGGGCACAAGGCAAGGGTGTCTACTCTCTCCATCCTCATTTGCTATTTTTGCAGAACCTGATGCAGCAGCCATCTGTTAAAATAAGAAAAACTTTGGAATCCAAATAGGAAATACAATACTCATGATCTTCTTATATGCAGATGACATCCTGCTATATCTGCAAAGTCCATCAATTTCACTCCTCTAAAGCATCAATCTGATAAATTCTTTCTCTAATAGCTCAGATTACATTTTTAACCAGTCTAAATCCACCATCCTACCACTAAACCTCGGTGGTTTGGATGCAGCTGCCCAAACAGCACCTCTTTCACTTAACACAGGCAATATTAAATATATGGGAATAAATATTTCTCCCAAGCTGTTAGAGTTAATTTCAATCCACTGTTAAAAACAACAGAAAGAAAAGTTAAGCAAGAAAAGCTCTTGGGCTATATGAATCTAGTAATAAACCTCATAGGTAGAATTGCCACAGTTAAAATGATTGTTCTTCCTATGCTGAACTTTTCTCTTTTCTCAACCATCCCAGTCAAACTCCTAATCACTTGGTTTAAATCTTTAGACTATGGTCTCTTTAAAGGTGGTCTGGAAGTCCCAAAATTTACTTTCTTAGAAACAAACTCCAACATATTTATAAATGGTTAAATTCAAAATAATGTGACTCTTCTTGGGTAGATTTAGAACAATCATTTTGCAAAGAAATCAGTATGTCTGACTTGACATTCCTTAGCTGTTCCATTTACTACCATTCTCTTCAAGAACCCAATCGTAGCTACAAATTTGACAGCCTCGTGGGATCTTCACCAGATAGCTAACACCACAATTTCACCAAGTAAGCATACCCACATTTGAAATAATTCTAATTTCCTGATAAACATATACAAAGAGTTGTTTAAAAAAAGATTCATGTGAAAGGTTGGAAACCTGGCGATCAACCGATGAACTGCAAAAATGGATTTAGAGCTGCTCATCTTAAGAAAAAAAAACAAAACTTAAAAAAAAAACTTTAATCTTACAGGAATACATGTAACCAGTTAGTTACTTAGCTTCTTTTGAATTTCAAACTTCCCCTGTCTTCATTTTTAATGAGTCCTAAAATAAAGGAATTGATGCATATCAATACAGCATACTGCTAAAAAATATCAAGGGAGCTCTTGGGTCCAATTCCATTTCTACTCCACAGCCCTGTGAGAAGGACCCCCCCCCTTCTCACTGTCTCTTTGTGTCTTCTTACATGCTTCTAATAGCATTTGTTTACTGCTGTCTGCCCGCAAGCAGGACAGAGAGCATATGAGAGACTTTGGGACACTCGCACAAGCTCATATTCAAACAAACGCAAACTATTATTTTGCCACTGACTTAATATTATTGGTTATGTTTATACTTGGGAAATATGGTGTTTGGGGAAGTGCGTATAGACAATGGGAATATGTGTCAGTAATAAAGTTTGGTGTCAGGTCTCGCCATTAACGTATATATGGACAGGGTTGGGAAGGTTACATTTAAAATGTATTTTGCTACAGATTACAGAATGCATGCCCCAAAATGTGGTTTGTAACGTATTCTGTTAAGTCACTCAATGTGAGTCACATATTCTGAATACATTGGATTATTTAATATATTGTAATGCTTTTTACAACTACATGAATGTAGGAATCTGATCCTGCAAACTCAGATTTACAATATTTTGTTGAAGAAAAATGTCTGTCCAGCAAAGATTTTCATTTTTGATCCACCACAATGTTTAATGATGAAAAGAATAAATAACATCCACTTTTATTCATAACATTCAGAAATTGTTTTTCACTCATTATTATCACATTATTATTTTAGTTGTCAGATGACAGTGGTTATCTTACTTTCAGAGATTGATGGAACTCATCTGATAACCGGCGGAGCTAGCATTTGGAGTTTCACCTCCAGAACTGTGGTACCGTTTTGGTACTACTTTTGTACTGTTTTGCCCTGCATGACCAAAAGTTGCCTTTCAGACACATGCTTCTCAAAAATTGCAGCGATATTGCAGTAATTAAGTAGGAAAAATTGTGACCCACCGCATATTTTGCAGATTTTGTGTTTATTGTGATCGCAAAATCCTAGAGGGACTGGCAGGCTTAACTTAAATGAGGTTGTCATGGTGTTCATCCATGGTCCCACGCAAGGTAGATGCAGTAGGCTAAAGTTAGCTTCTTTTTTTTTTAAAAAAAGAAAAGAAAAGAAGTACTCTTGAAGAGATGTTTCTTTAGATTGTAGTTGGAATCTTACACTGAGAGCAGCTTATTGCACAGTCGGATTTCGCCCGTCCTTTTCTTCTTTGAATGTAAAGTGGTGTCTGAATTTCCATGTATGAAATTCATTCCAGCCTGGGCCCTGCTGGCTCTGTTGTGCTGGCTCAGGGTCCACTGTGTGACTGACGTCACCAACATTAAAAGGATGTTTGAATTAGAAGTCTTATTGCTTGCTCTTTTTGGGTTACCCTAACATGTAAAATAGGAAAATACCACCATGTAATCCATTTATTTTAACAAAGTAACTGTATTTTAACTATCACCTATTTAGATGGTAACTGTAAGAGAATACAGTTGAGAATTTTGTATTTTGAATACATATACATATTATATATATATTTATGTACACACATATACATACATACAGATATATTATCTCTCTCAGTGAGTGAGGCTTGCTGTGAGGCTGTAGCTAATGCTATTGTTATGTAATGCTACTGCTGTGCTAATGCTAAAGTGCTAATTGGAAATATTTACATTTAGATATAGATTTTGTTTTACAAATTTTGGTTTTATTGATTGATTTATTGATAATTATATTTTTGTTTAATAATTTTGTTTTATAATACATTTACCAATAAATCAACATCAACTTTTTTTTAAAACTCTGAACTGCCACCTTGTTCTTCCCACCCCTTCACACCACGTCCAGTCTGATCACATCCTGATTCGGGGTGTTTACTTGGTCCCTCACAAGTCCCCACCCCATCAACCCTTGAAACAAAGAGCTGAGAGGTAAAGGTAAAAAAGTATTCCCCAACAAAATTTTATACTCCTCTGAAAAAATTAAACATTCAGTGTCAGATTTAGCCTTTTAGGATATTGAACATAAACAGTTTTCAAATTAAATGCATGTCTAATCTTTAATGTTTGAGACAAGGAGTTGAGACTTCAGTAGTCAGGTCAGTGGTGACGAAAGACAGAAGACCCAAGAGATTCCAACAGAGAGTAACTTTTCTTCTGCACACAGGCCAAAGCATCCAAATGCACAAAAAGCCTGCAGTCAGTTTAGGATTTTATCAAGCATGTGACATGTGGTAAAGTCTGCCAGCGGCTGACATGTCCATATTTATTTCCAAAAACACAAGAGTAGATCCAAAAGAGATTCAAGGACAATCAGATCCAATTTGTATTAACCCCGAGGACAAGCAGACCTAATCCCAAATGGGTGCAACCTGATCCAAGCAGACACATCAGCAGCTGGTATTCTGTGATCTTTGCACATAATTTGTATTCATCTACACTCTTCTGTCAGAGGATTCAACATTGAATAGTTACACAGAGAGAAGACAAAGGAAAAGACAGAGTAGAAGTTTATGTAAAGTAACGTAAAGTCCCTTCACCATCAAACGCTGCTTCTTACTTCGAAGTCTCCTGCTGTCAACATTCTTGTTTGGACCCAAGTTGCCTGAAAACCTGAACCTGCAGTGGCGGTTGCAGAAATGACAGGCAACAAATGATAAGGTGTATTTATAGTAAAAGAAAATAAGTGAAATATGCATTCTTTTAAATGACCGGCTAATTCTGTGTACTAAAACTGCTTGACTAGACCACGAATGGTATTTGTATAATGTCAAATAAATACATTAAAAAAAAAAAAAATCAGAGAAGCTTGGAGCAGAAATGTGGCTTCCATTTACTATTTGTAAAGATTTAAAAGATTTATCTTTTATTCTTGTATTCTGGTTAATTTATTTGAAACAGATAAAGAAAATTCTGGATTGTTTTAACTTTTATTATTGATTGATTATAATATTCATTGATAGGGCATTGTTTATCAGATCCACCACTGGTGCCCCAGTAAAGTTGCTCTGCTTTTCCAACTTGAGCCACAGCTGTAATAGTGAGAACTCTACAAACTTTACAAAGTAGAGTTTGAGTAAAAGATCAGAGATAACTTATAGACTATGTCACAGATAATATGTTACAGAAAGATGAAACACTAATTTTCACCACTGCAGAAACTGTGCAGCAATTGTTTTATAGCACAAACATGATTAACCACTCTCATTCCCTTATCTGCTGACATGTGTGCCACTGGATGCAGAACTGGCCCAGTACAGCTGCACCATTCCAGCCACTGTGAATCGCAGTAATTTACTCAATGAAAGTGGTCCCACTCTAACCCACTTTAAAAGGTCCCAGAAGCACCTGTCCACTCTGCTCCACTAAAGGAGCATCAATGAATCTATTCTGGCCTTCAGCCGTGGCAAAGCATGTCAATTTATATGTGGCAGATCGAACTGGCAGGAAATTGGAGACAAGAACGGCTTGAAGAATCCAGTCAATTTTAAAAATCAAACACCACAAGCAGGCTCCAGCTGGCTCTGAATCTGGATGATTACATTTACCTATTTAGGTTTCGGAAGAGTTTTCAACCATGGACAGGTAAACGCTAATGCTGAAAGTCCAAAAGCTCTTTTTGTTTAACGCCACCAATTGTTCTTTTGTTTGTTAATTCGAATAATAGCCAGAGGGAATTATGTCTTCAATGAAGCACATTACTACATGACTCTCATCTCCAAACTTTTAGGTAAACTCAACGAAGCACTCCATTTTTAAAAGTTTCCAGTCAGACTGGAGCGCATTGAATGCACATGATATATTTAATTTTTTTCTGTTAAATGGATGAGTCATTATACGGAAATATATTTATATGTAAACATATTTAACATACTTTATAGGGATTTTTATTCTTTTTGTTTTTTTGGAAGTAAATAAATTTCTTTCATTCTGCTTGCACCAAACATGCATTTTCAAAGCAATGGACAAAAAAGAAGGAAAAGAAATATGTCAAGAAAAAAAGTTTGTCTGAGACGGCCAAAATCGTACAGGATGAACCATGCATGATTAAGACATGCAGGATAGCGGCCCTTAAGGTCTGGAGTTTGGAGTGTGATCCTTAGTTGTTCTTCAGTAAAGCACCAAACAGACGTCAGGACTCCACATGACAAGACAGACAGCCGTGTGGCCTGAGCAATGTGCTGACTGAAAGTCATGCAGTCTGACTTTAAGTGTAAGCAGCATATAAATATATTGTTATATGTATCATCTACTTACTGAGGCTTACAGCAGGGTGAATACAATCTCAGATGAACAACAGCGCTTCACATATCTATTCAACAATCTAAACTGTAGAAGCAGCGCGAGAAAGACTAAATACACTCATGTTTTAATAGCTTGCAATTCTAAATTGATTAAGATTTGATTTGTTTCTAGTTTGGGCGCGCGTTATAAATAATCTGACTAAGGTGAAAACAATACACACAAAGAAAATGTGCTCTATTTTAATTCACCTTTTAATCTCTTCATTTTAAGAAGCTCAAGGAAAAGGATCACATGTGTTGAACAGTTTAGATTTCTTTTTCACTCAAGCAGGTGAGCATACACCATCAGTTCATCCTAGAAGCATTAACCTTGCATAAATCTGGGTGAATAATTAATATTCTGACATAAATGTCTGGAAGAAATAAACAGTTGTCTCTGGCAATAATTACATAATGGTATTTTTTTTTCATTATATTCTATACTGGTAAGGCTGCAAACTTTGCAGCCTTTCGGCAAATCAAAGAGCAGTCACCATCTGGATGACTGTTCGGCTTGTTGCTGTCATTCAAAGCCCCAAGGAAACCTTTCACACTTTTATATCTTCTCTATTACCTAGAGCAAATTGACCAGACGGGAAGCAGAGATGGAGGAAGAGAAGGAGGGGAAGATGAAGAGCAGCCAACAAAAAAAGGAAAGAAAAAAAAGGAGGATAGAGGAGAGTGTGAGGAACAGGAGAATTGCAGTGAGGCAGGCAGGATGTTTTAGATTGTAAATGTTTGAAATGACAGAAATGTGATGTGAAGGGGAAAAAAAACGAAGTAAAAAAAGCCAAGTTGACCTCAGAATGATGGAGAAGGACAGTGGTAGGAAACATGGGAGGAAAAAACCCTGGATGTTTAATAGTGTCTTCAGAAAACATCACATTTTCTGTGACCACAGTACTGAATGGAAATTCATCTCTAAAATCTTCACACTCAAGTCTTAAATACACAGATAACAGTACGCTAGTTAATACCCATGTGGATAAACATACTGTAATGAACTGGAAACCAACAAAAGTTCTGAAGTGATCGTGAAGTCGTGTGCTTTACTTTTACCACACAGACAGTAAAAAAATCAAATCAAATCAAACACAACTCTTTCCTGGTCTTTCCAGGACTGATATTACAAAATGAAATCAAGGAGAAATCAAGCCCAGAAACTCCCATGAAATCAAATCTTAAGTTTAAATGTTTATGTATGATATTTCTTGTACTTTATGTCATCAAACAAACCTGAAGGTGAAAGATTAGTCGCCAGTGGCTCTTCTTGGTGCTGCTAAAAGATCTTGTGTGGCTCACAGTCGCCTCTGCATCAGCTGTGACCACTCGTTTAGTCTGTGAACGGCAGAGCAGCCCGACCAGACATCTTTTCTCTAATTCTTCTTACGCTTCAACACAAAAAATAGTCTGTTTCCTCTGAGGAACCGACAGATGCAGAGAGAAACTGCCTCTAAGAGCCATTAGAAACCCACTTGATCTCGGGCAGCGCGACGAGCAGACAAGTATCAATAAAACAATGACGCAGGAACGCTGGTGAATGACTGTTGATGGATTTACAGTAAAGTGTAATAGAACATGTTCTTGGTTGTTTTGAGTAGAGGCTCTTGGATCGACCTCAAAGTACTGAACCAATGTCAACAAGGCAGGAGTAGGCTTTATTCAGTCTGTACTGGTGGGAATGGCTGTGAATAGGAACGAAGTACCAGAACCATTGCATGAGTGAAAAAAAATACAAAATGAATGGGTATAGTTGGCAGGTTAACGAGGCATGGGCTTTAACTAAATGAGTACAACAGGATTTGCTTTTGCTGGATATTCGCTTGTTCTTCTGTGCATTAGCCAATGAATGGAGGGATGGATATCCTTTCTTTTTAGTTTTTATTGCTTTTTTTGCTTTCTGTTATCTCCCCATACTCTGTGATCCATCCATCTGTTTTTTTCTTTTTTTTTTTTTGTATTTTCGTCCTGCCTCGACTCCGTGCCAGTGGTCAGACCAGCTGAGCCCGCATCTATCTGCTGATCCTCCCTGCCGCAGCAGAAGTCTCACCAGGAAGCGACCCAAACACAGCTTTCCCTGCAGGAAGTCATATCCTAGCATGTTATCCACACCCTCTCGCTGTGTCTCTTTATTTCTGCTTCTTTTGCTGAGAGTGAGCTGAAGGTCACATCTTCACAAAGTCAGTGTCAAATATCTGCATCTGCTCTTGTAACAGAGTTATGGGATTGGATGAAGGCCAAATGCCTTCGGCTGATAGATCCACCTGCTGCAGACTACTGTCTACTGCAAGTAGATTTTATCAAGCAGATTCAATAGTAAAATGTGATTTTACTGCTGCCAAGTTCTTGCTCAAAGGAAATTGGGTTGAGTTCTGTCTGGGTTTCTCTCCAAATAAGGTGTCTCGAGATTACTTCTTTGCTGGGAATCAGCACTGTAGAATAATAATAACAATTCAGTTAATATATAATAAACCTGTTGAATATGTGAGGGCAAATTGTTTTATCCACTCATTTAACATAATATAAATGATTCTTTGACATTTTAATGTGAGCTTTTCGGACTTGTCTACCCTGATATAAATGAGGCTTCATAGTCACAAAGATGTGAAAGCTGTGAAACCAGGTTGAAGCATTCTGAAGTTGCTGTTGATCCTGTGCAATTATCCCGCACAACAGTCGAGTATAGGAGCTTTAGTGAATCACACTTGAGATAATGAGGCAGAAATCTCGTCTCTGTGTGGCGTTCTTCAAGTACATTAACAGTCCACATGTATGGGAAGCACTGAGGACAACACGCCTGTCAGACAGAGAGGGAACATCCCCAGCATGAAGGCCTCCAGTCCAAGAGGGGAAAACATGTCTTACTCATCTCTATTTGTAATGTTTTAAAGTGAATTTCACATTTTTTGTTTTGACATAAAATACATTTGTTTTTGTTTTTTTAATTATGAACCTTCCAAACTTGTTTTTTTTTTTTTTTTCTTTGAATTTAGGTGCTACGTTCTAGCCCGATACTACATATTATCTGTCAATGCTTGCTCTTACAGCACCAATTAGTGACAAATTCAGTAAATTTTCTCTGAGTATGTATTTGGTGATGATGAGATGGAAGGTGGCAGATTAAAGAAAACAAGAGAAAACGTTGGCAGAATCAGTCTCAGTGAGGACGGCCATCTGCCAGTTGGGAAAAAAAAAAGATCTCCAGAAAATATTACTTTTTTTTGACCTGCAGCGCTTCTCGGGTTGATCACACAAAGCCATCCTTTAAAAAGAGGGCTGCTTCAAATTGGAACTCAATGATCCTTTCAAGAAAAGGGCACATATACAGCCACATAAAAATGGGGGGAAAGGCTGGAAAAAAAGTTGGAACATAGCCAGTGATGGAACAACCACAAACGTTTTATAAGGCCAGTCTGCATTGATCATAAGGCCAGTATCACTTTAACACTGTGTGAAAGACTGAAATCTAAAAGAACATCATTAAATCCATCCATCCATCTTCATAATGGACAGGTGTGCAAAAGTAATGTAACAGTATATTTGAGAACAAATGTGCTCGTTTCAAGACTTCCAAGAATTTGGAACTGCAAGGAAAAAGAAGATGGAGACAGAAAGGACAGAACAAGCAAAAGGGGAGACAGGAAAGTGGAGAAGCAAAAGGTTTCAGAATATTACAGCCAGAGCAATGTCAAGAAGGGAGGAAAAAAAATATAATGTAAAAAAAAAAATGGTGTGAGGACATAATGAGCAGAAAGAAATGTTGTTGGTGACCCCTCACCTCCCGCTGTGTCTGCATCTGTCTCCTTGTTCAGGTTTCCTGTAATCCAGCTTTATGCCTGCCACGCTGCCACTGCACCTGTAATCTGCTTCCTGCGCTCCTGTAATCTCGCTGTAACTCTTCTTATCACCGGGTTCATGCGAGGAAAATCTTACCTCTGAAATACTGGCCTCACTTGCAAGTGAAAGTGCTGCTGCTCTTTCCATCTGCTCTTTCATCCCTTCTTCTTTCCTTCTCTCTCTCTTAATTCAAATTCTCAACACTGATACAAATCTCAAATCTTATTTTATATCTTTTTTTGCCTTGGCTCTTATTTTCATGCTATTTGTCAATTACCATTCTCAGTGTCACATATTTGTTTCCTTAATCTTATCGTTTCTGATGACTTTACGGGAAGTAAAGTCACAGATGAAAGTCTTAAATTGTCTTTTCAAAAAGCAGTTAAGACTGCATTCAATTCTAGGGTTCAGCAAGTCATATTTGGCATTTCTAATTAAGTTTAAAGTTGAAGAGCAGTTGGATTGCCAATGTTTAGTTTAGTTTGGGGTATGATCTGGAAACTGACTTCTTCCTCTCCTTCATATTTTGTCTGTATGCTGAAGTAACTGTGACTAAATGTTTAAGTATTGATTGAAATGTATTTTAACATGCTGTGAAGTTGAAAATATTAAGTTTCAAGATATATATATGTA
>JBAMYA010047474.1:0-10392 GCA_037176975.1 Arrhamphus sclerolepis
AATGTATAATATATAATAGATGCCTAAGTTGAGTCTTTTAGCCTCTTTCCCTTTTTTCCACCTTTGTGTTCCTCTGGGAAAACTTTGAAACATGTGATGTGAAAAAAATGCCAGAAAAAATATTTTACCTTCATGATTTTACATCTGCTGATCTAATGTAATTTATGTGTTTACCTGATGTTGTTTCAATGATCTCTGAGGATTTAGAAAGTGTCTTAATAAACTTATGTAGATGAGAAACATGATAAAACAATAAAGGCTTCTTTAGAAGAGAAAAAAGAAGCAACAGAAATCAGCAGTACCTTCTTCTGTCCACTAGATGGAGACAAACAGCTTTTATGAATGTCGTCAGACTGCAGATTTGTCTGGAAAGACTTTGATTACTCTTTATCTCTGTCATCTCTTTCTTAAACTCCTTTTATTGATGAGCATAATTTTACTCCTGTGTGTGTAGTTGGTGATATGAATGCAGATATATCTGATGGACATTCTTTGTTCTCCAAACATATGTCACTTTTGTGATAACATTTCATATTGTCCAGTCAGCTCTTGTTCCCTGCACATAGCTATACCTACACAAATGAAGCATGGCACACAACGCCATGACTGCACCATTGGATTAGCGCTGCTGATGAGATTTAAAACCCTTAACCTGTGAAACTATTATGTCCAAACTGTTATCAAAGTAAAGGCAGTACAACATAGTATCACATAGTACCACATAGTACCACAGATGAATGAAGCCGCAGTCACCTAATTATAGAAATGTCTTAGAAATGTTAGGATATAGTTTTCTTTAATCTAGTCAAATGTAAAAAGAAAAACAAATCTGCCAGTGGGGTAAGAAAAATGTTTGGCTAGAATTCTTAAAATGAGATGTATGTTTTTAGAATAAGACCATTTTTCTTGAAACAAGGCTTTTTCTTGTACTTGATTACAAATGAGTTTTTGTAAGACCATCACCACACTCCCTGCTCCAGCGTGTCTCTACTGGTGTGTCCCTGGTGGCCAACACAGAAAAAAATAAAAAGCTTTCAGTGTTCTTGCCAGAGGTTATAAACACCCACTTTTGGTGTGTCTGTGTTGTTATATATATTTGTATTATTTTATTGTATCTTATCTATTTTACTACAGTGCCGGTTTACTTTTGTATTTTGTTGTATTAGCTGTATTTGTTTAATCTTCGACAGATCTTTGGTCAACTGAGGCTGTTTTCACCTGCCTCAGTGTGGGACGAGCGTTGAGTAGCCTTCAGGTACTGCATCTAGCATTAGCGCTAGTCAGCTATCACGCATCAAAGAGCCAATCAGAGGAGAGCCCTTCTAGCCAATCAGAGGCGAAGAGGGCGGTACCGACCCCTACCACCCTGTAATTTCCGAAATCGCATCCGGGGAAGGAAACGTCAACAGGATGAGGTGGTGGTTTTGAACATTTGGCAGAAAAGCTCTGATTTGCAGACTAGTTTGGTCGCTGGAGGACAAAAGGAGGATTTTTTTTTTGAAAGTGCTGTTATTTGGTGAGTTAAACACATGGTAACGGCTAACGCTGTAAAATTCGATGGCTGAGTTGAAGCAGCGATGCATTTTCTCAAATGCCCAATTTAGCTGTTATTTACGTAGTTTTTGTTTTAAGCATGTTAGCAGGAGGGTGAGTTAACGTAGCAAAAAAGGGAATAATGAACGTTTAGTTGCCCTCGAGACAAACTAAAACCCTCACGAGAGAAGCAGCCGTGGTTTAATTTTATTCTCAGGAGAAGAAGATGAACAACGTCCGGGGGTCTCTGGTTGGGTGCACGATTTTCCTCACACATTATTAAACACATCTGAGATGAGTAACCTAATCTAATTCAGCTTAGTCCGTAAAATCGTTCACATCACAGTTTGAACTCGTGCTATGCTGCGCGTGACTTTCCAGGAAGTCACCGGACAGATGTTGCTGACCAGGCAGTTACAGTGCGCATGCACTCAGGATTAAAAACAAAAACAAAACAAAACAAACAAACCCACCGTTGAGCTTAGATGTGATCATTCTTCATGTGTTGTGTTTCCCTTTATGTTACAGCAAAGTTCTAAAAGCAAAGCAGTCGCAGAGCAGAGATTACATGCTCATTCATTCATATCTGTACCTCTTACCCCTGTTAGGGTAACAGGGACCTGCTGGAGCGTGTCCTGGCTGGGCTACACCCTGAACAGGTCACCAGCTGCCTACAGTATAGATGCACATTTTCCCACAAATAAATTCAGCTGTTTGTAGGCCGTCTTGCTGACACGCCTTTTCATCTCTGCTACAAATGTTCTGCAGGACTGAGGTCAGGACTTGATGGTGGTCACTCCAAAACATCGACTTTGTTGTCTTTAAGCCACTTTGAAACTAATTTGGTGCTATATTCAGGGCCATTGACCCACTGTTTGCTGATACCTTGAGATGTTACTTCAGTTCTTTCCAGTGCACCAGCCCCTCCTGCGCTAAAACATGCCCACATCATGATGCTGCCACCCCTGTACTTCGCAGTTGGGATTTGTTCTCAAGCTGGCCAGCTTCCCTCTTTTTCCTCCAAATGTAATGGCCATTATGACCAAACCATTAAATTATAGTTTCATCAGACCACAGGACATGTCTCCTTCCTGAGCGCTATGAATGCTGGACGTTGTTACTCTGGAGCTCTCAGTTACACTTTATAGTCAAATATATTTAGAAAGAAACATAAAAGGAGATGAAAGAAAAATGGCAATAATATCCATCCATCATCTATACCCGCTATGTCCTGTTCAGGGTCACGGGGGTCTGCTGGAGCCTATCCCAGCTCACTTCGGGCGAAAGGCAGGGGTCCACCCTGGACAGGTCTCCAGTCCATCACAGGGCCACATAGAGACATACAACCATTCACACACTCACTCACACCTAGGGACAATTTATGAACACCAATTAACCTAACGAGCATGTCTTTGAACTGGGAGGAAGCCAGAGTACCCGGTGAGAACCCACACAAGCACAGGGAGAACATGCAAACTCCACACAGAAAGACCCCTGTGGAGGTTTTTATAGTCATTTAATGGATATATCAAACAACTGAAATGGGTAATAGACATGGAAGAGATTACATTGTTATAAATTCTGAGGGATTGTTCTGATCATCATTATTATTATTATTATTTTTAATTGCCCAATCCCAATACCATTATACTCTAAAAATAACTTCCTCTATGCTAGGCTGGTATCAAAATAAAGTATTGATATTGAAAACAAGGTGTTGGTTTTGGTATCGATATTGAAGAATTTTAAACGATAGCAACCCTCAGTGGCACTAAAACGAGTTCCTCTGCCAGTGTTTCTCTACAAATGATCCACTGGTTATTACCACTTCCATACTTTTTGTAGTCAGCACAATGATGCTCTCTGTCATCCCCCCTCCCCCGACATATTTCCTAAACAATACCACCCTCGCAACCGAGGACGTGACAATCCAGACATTTTTCTCACAGGAAGAACGTAGCAGTGTTTTCCAGGATCCACCAACGCTGCATCACAAGAACAAGTCAGATGCTTCAAACCCACTGTGGTGTTAGAGTTCACCCAGCATGTTGAAAGGCTTCGTTTCAGAAAACCCAGCTCATTTCATGCTCAGGAGATATTTTTATTTGGTTTTCATCCAATAACCTGCAAAGACACATGAAAAACATGTTTCTAGAATATTTATCAATGAAAGCATAAAATAATTCTTGATCAGTGGTTGTACATGATCAATGTTCATAAAACATTTACACAACATTACCTGGTTGCTTTGCAGAGGAGAATGTAGCTGGTTTTTGGCTAACATTGGGCTGCAGTAACCTCCTATTTTATTTCTTTTTTTTTTTAAAGCAGCAAAAAAGAAGAACTATTTATTTATTTATTTAATCTCTTGGCCAGTTTTTGCTGAAACAGCCAAACCAGCTGGGAGACTGCGAGAGCTGGACAACACTTAATGGAACTTAAAACTGATATTTTACATCCACCTTTGTACTGCGTTAACCTAGTTTTTCTTTTTTCTCTAAATCTAACCAGACAAGAAAGAAATTAAAATGAATTGCCAAGATAAAAAGCCCAGCTGCTATAATGAGTAAAAAAGTAAAGTCAGAAGTCAACGTTCAAAGCATCGTGCTGGTTAGGCTGCTCTTAAAACTTACATTTTATCGTACAAACACAGAATGTGATGAAGAAACAAACTAGATTAACTGGAACATCATTGGATGGAACTGGACTGTATTTCATTGGATTCACTTTTAACTTGTTGACTTTCTCTGTCAAGCGATGACTTTTAAAACTGAAATTAATAGGACAAAATAATTTTCCCAAACCGGAATTTCTTCTGCTTGTTAAAGATTTTGTTGCAGTTTTGTAACGTTTCATGAGTCCTCTATGCCTCTGCAGAGTTACTGTAGTTCTTTTCATCCACAGGAAAGAAGAAATCCATGTCCCAAAACACAAACCAGTCCAGTTCATGACACTTTCCAGAACCTCTGTGAGGCTGTGGTGGCTGTCGTGTGCTCACCCAGGAAAAGTCTGGCAGTTACGATGCCTTTCTGTGATTCTCACAACATAGCTTCAATCAAATATCTGTAGATCAAGCAGTATTAACATTACTTTCCCCACAGCAGCTGATCTGTTCAGTCTCAACTGCATCTCTTCACTTTAGAAGTTAATCTGCTGATGCGTTGACCGTTTCCACGAGCCGCTCGTGGTTCCTGTGATAACGCCTCAGAAGTCTTTATCCCAGCCAGACAGCTCATCAGGAGGCTCCTCTGTCTCAGGTGGGAAGATATCAAAGTGACTGTGATCCGTCGGCCCCTTCAGCTACAAAATGAATGATAACGATGACCAGTCATTGACAGAAAAACTTCCTTTTATATCCTATTGACCCATTTCTTAACCAAAATTAATAACAATAGAAAGAACTGCAGGAAACTGATGTTAAAACCTGATTAAAAGAAGTGTTGACTGTTGACAATAAAAAAAAAAAATTAGCAGAAGACTGGGTTGCATGTGCTCAAACAAAAATATTGTGGATCTTAGCTTTAGGTAAATGATTTTTTTTCATTGTGTGGTGTAGATCATGTACATGTGTCTTTTCAGCAGACATTCCCCTTCATGCCACGGGGATGTTTTTAACCGATAGTTAAGTATTAAAATTTTTACTTCCTGTCCTTGAATCCCACCATTTCTGCCTCGTATTTCCATTCCTCAGCTTTGTTTTAGCCAGTAGCTCCCTCTGGAAGCTGCCTTATTTCTATCTTTCATGCCAGATCACTGGGTTGATCACCATTATCCTTGAAAATGAGAAAACAGGAATTGCAAATAGAAAATATGCCTAAACTCTTTTTTCAAGTTAAATTTGGTTCATTTCCTCAACTTCATGAGATGTTTGATCTGCCAAGATCCCATTTTTGTAGATATTTCCAAGTAAGACATGTTTGTCCACAAGAACATTCTTTTCCAGATGTGCCATCAGGTAAAGCTATTGACAATCTTCTCTCTTTGTCTCCACATCAAAAAGTCTTGACCTCAATGCTACCATCACATTAGCAACACCTCTGACCAATCACTGCATGGAATCAGACAACTCTGGGAAGAAGAAATGAGGTATGACCAGTGGGAGGCTGCATTAGACTCAGAGCGTTCCAGCGTTTCTCGTTCCACAAGTGGTTCTCAACCTTTTTGGGGTCCTGGACCCCTTGCATATTCTTGATCAACTCTGAGGACCCTCACCCCCCCAACCCCCCTCGACATAAAAAACACAACACGACATATTCTTCTTTATTGTCTCATTTTGCTGCTTTCTTTTCTCTTTTCTGGTGCGGTCTTTCAAGCACTAACTTGCAAGTTAATGAGTTTTCCCTCAATAGCTTCCTACAAATATTTCACAAGAAATGAATGACTGAAACGATAAGGGACCCATAATTTCAAAAGG
Source organism: Arrhamphus sclerolepis (assembly GCA_037176975.1). Classification (NCBI taxonomy): domain Eukaryota; kingdom Metazoa; phylum Chordata; class Actinopteri; order Beloniformes; family Hemiramphidae; genus Arrhamphus; species Arrhamphus sclerolepis. Next base: position 5,948 of record JBAMYA010047474.1, read on the forward strand.
ATGCAGATCGTGTTAAGTTTGTATTAACAGTGTCATACAGTAACTTCAACAATGCAAATGGGTGCAAGATTTCATACTTAAATACAATGAATTACACTTGTGAAAGAAAAAAAGAAGGTCATGTTACTGTCTGTAGTTTAGGTAGATAAAGGTTTCGGTCACATTTGAGTAATATAATATATTTCTATAAATGTCAGAAGATCTTTTTAGAATATCTATATTTTATTGTCACTAACCCACGGACCCCTTGCAATTACACCGCAGACCACTAGGGGTACGCAGACCCCTGGTTGAGAAACACTGAGCTAGACACAGGTTGATTCAACTTAAATCCTTAAAGTGCACTGAAGACCTTTCCTGATGTCGACCCCTCCTGTGTCCGCTGTAAAAGTCAACCTGCTGAACATATACTCATGTTCTGGTCCCGCCCACCTTAGAGCATTTTGGCATGCACCATTTTTGTTTTTACTGATGAAACGAGGTCTCTCAAAGGCAAATTCCATGTTGTCAGAGCCTCTTCTGGCTAGATGCCAGATATTGGTCTTATGGAGGGAACAAACACCACCTACATTTAGTAGATGGATTAGAGACACCACATCAGTCCATCAGATCCACTCTGGAGGGTTCTATACAGTTTTCAGAGAGTTTGGAATCCCTTCTTATTATAGTATGAGAACATTCAAAGCTATTACAAGCAGAGTAGACCCCACCACCACCACCACACACATGCACATTTGTGTATGTCTGTTTGTTATTTTTGGTGCTTATATTATATACTTATATACTTTTGTTTCCACATATTGTGTGTTTGCCTACGCTTCTTTAATTTTTGTCTGTGGAAAGATAGGCTGGCTGAGGAGAGAGGGTGGGATTTCTGGGTGAGTATTATGACTCTTGTATTTTCAATGTGTAACTGTCTTTTTTTCTTTATTCTCAAGAAATCAATAAAAAGTGTTAAAATAAAGGAGAGGAAGTAATACCTAAAAATGTACCCAATTTTACTAAAAAAAAAAAAAATAAAAGAAAAGTTGCAAAAGTGCTGTGATGCTTGCATAAGATAGGATAGGGGTTTATATCCAAAAAAAAAGTTGTCTAGAGTGGTTGCAGAAATAAAAATGAATCTGTCAGAATGAAAGATGTTCTGGGGAGCCAGAACCAAAACTGTAATGTTAATGCACAACTCTGTTATTGTTCTTTTTTTTTTTTTTAATTCTTTGTTCATTGTTCTCTACTATTATTAGAATATTTTTAAAAACATATACTTCCAACCCTGCAGCACCATGTGTTTGTTTCTGAAGTCATTAAAACGGACTCTGGTGGCTCCTGTGTTTGTGTTTTGAGGCTGTCTGGTGGGATCTTGCCTGTCTTTTCAGTGGAGATGGCAGCTGGCGACGTCTCAGACCATCCCAGTTAAAACCCTGGAACCATCTACATAACAAACAAAACCGGAAACTGTGTAGAAATGACAGCTTTTATGGAGAAAAGCCAAGACTTTCAGAGCAGTTATCTTACTTATGTTTCTTGATGTCCATTATACCATTCTTCTTGTTTCCCAGCCTCTCCACTGGATTTAGCCTGTAGAAAAAGAGAAGAAAAGAGATGTTTATGTTGGTCATTGAGGAAAAAAACTGCTGCAATCAGTTATGTACATGTTTAGGCACATCAGAGTTGCAGGCACCAAAGGTCCTCTCTTGGACTCTCATAACAGACTTATACATTTGTGGTGCTTTTGATCCTCTTTATTTTAGCATACAGAAACTAAAAGAAGGTAAATGGTTGGATAAACAAGATAAAGCTGACTTAAATCATATTTATCATGTAGATTTCTCTTTGACTATGGCAAAGACTCTCAAACCATCACAAACCAAGTTAGTCATGGAGTTCCACAGGGGTCTGAACTTGGGACAAAGCTTTTCAAGAGGATGTAACATCATCAGGAAACAAGGCAAAAATTCTCATTGACAATTTTTATATTCCAAATGAAACCAATTACATAAAAAAAAAAATTAAACTACAAAACTAGAACCTAGTTTGGCCAGGATGATTAAATTTTAACCTTTCAATAATTTTTGGCCATGAACATGTTTGAAATATCAGAAGCAACTCTGGATGGCATTTCCATTACTGCTGTCAAGAACCATGGAGCAATTTCTGTCCAAGTGATACCATGAACTAATCCTGCAGGACAGCCTTGTTTCTGCTGTGTATTATTAACACGTACTGTCACAGTGCATGTCTCTGATCTGTTGTTGCTGAGGGCCATACAATGACACAGGTTAGCAAAGTTTGTCAAGTCTAACTGCAAGATGTTAGACTTGGTAGACTGGTGGAAGAACTGGACTTGTATGGTTGTGTGTGTATATGTGGAAACACGTGTGTCTCTTCATATATGGACAGGAATATGTATATGTATATTTATCTACATATAAATATCTATGAATTAGAATGCTCATAATGTATGTGCTTGTGTAGAATACAGGTGCTCAGGTTAAATAGCATTTAATCTAGTTGGCTGATAACTGCAAATGGCATTAACTCAGGTATCTGCTAATTTATACTCTGGTATACCATAATATATATTTATGCGTGTAAAATTCCTTATATAAATAACTTTTGATATCTTAAACCACAGATTTGATCATGAGAGTCCATCAGAAAAACAATATTCAGTTCAAGAGGCAGGAGTTCATAAGTTTTTAACTTCTTCCTGCTCCTTTTCAAACATGTTCCGACTGCTGCAGAAATCATTTGTCTCTTTCATTGCTTGTTTAGGTATATTTAAGCAAGTTTTATGTTTTATTCTGCCATCATGTTTGAAATGAAGACTTTTGAATATGAATGTGCCTATGAACAATGTACAAGTTATTAGTGACTCAAACAGGGTTCTGACGTATTCAGCATCACGGTGGTCTGGATCCACTCAGAACAGACAGACACGAGTTGATTTATGGAGAAACATTCATGAGCTCCTTTTATTGGTCATTTATGGTAGAATGTGGGCGGGTTGGAGGTGGAATATGCAGCGAATCCACCTGCATGAACGTTTAACTGATCTCTGATTTAAAAAGGGAAAATGCTTGCAAGCGTGTGCACGAGTTTTGTGAAGTTTTTATTACTGGTGCACGTCATTTCCAGCTTTTTGGGGGTGTATTTAAAATCTTAGAGTAAGTAAGAACCCTACAAAACGATGAGGGAGCTGATGGTCGGCTCCCAGTTGAGGTCCTGGGTGATGGTGGTGTCCAGGATACAGAAGGAGTCCACAATGATTGGGGGGGTCCATGAGGGTGAGGAGGGACGGTGGGGCTGTGACTCTCCTGAAGTCTGCGATCATCTCCACTGTCTTCTGGGCGTTGAGCTCCAGGTTGTTGCTGCTGCACCAGGACACCAGCAGATCCACCTCCCTCCTGTAGGTACACTCAGTCCAGATGCTGCAGGATGGAGTGAAGCACCAGCATCATCTTCAGACCTGTCGGCTCTGTAGGTGAACTGCAGTGGGTCCAGGACGGGGGCGGTGACGGACTTGAGGTGGGAGAGGACCAGAAGCTCAAAAGACTTCATGACTACAGACGTCAGCACCACAGGCCTGTAGACATCCAGTCCAGTGGCTTCTTGGGGACGATGGTGGAGGATCTGAAGCAGGCTGGCACGTGGCTTGACTCCAGGGAGGTGTTGAAGATGTCCCTGAAGACGGGGGTGAGCTCATCTGCATAGTGTCTCAGAGTGGAGGGGGGACACCATCAGGTCCGGGGGCCTTGCAGGGTTCAGCTTCCTGAACAGCTTGAGCACATCCTGCTCCTGAATACAGAGGGCAGTGGGGGAGGAAGGGGGGGGGGGAGGTGTCTGGAGAGGTGATATAACTGCTCATTTACCAATATTACTCATTTCACCGTATTCCAATCAATGAGCAGTTATTTTAGTTTCCTTCTCCGTCGTGGATGACTGACGAGGTTCTGTTGTAAATACACTCAACCACTAAAACTGGAATCTTTCTCTGATTAAACCGTAAATATCTTTGTGAAACAGAAAATATTTATGGTCATTAATAGAAAAGTGAATCAAGAAGACCAACATTCATCCAACTCATAACTCACAAAGTTCTGTTGTTCGTTACAACCTCAACGTATATTTTTGGGATTTTATGTGACAGACCAACACAAAGTAGCACGTGGAAAGAAAATGATACACAGTTAACAAAATCTTTTAAAAATAAAAATCTAAAGTGTGGCTAAATAAATCCAGTGTAATCAACTGCCTTCAGAAGTCATCTAATTAGTGTGAAGGCCTCAGTGGTCTCCAACCCTGTGTAGTGACAGGTTGACTAACAATATGATCACTGAGTTTAGTGCTATTAAACATAGTAATGTTCTCAATTCTGACACTAACACCTGGGGAGAAGTACCACTGTGCAGTTCCCAGGTCTAACCTTGATTAATGCATGTGTAACC
>JBAMYA010047475.1:0-10392 GCA_037176975.1 Arrhamphus sclerolepis
GGTTCTAGCTGATGGACCTGAAGTCAAGTCCTGAACCATCTTCCCCCCAAACCCAGTTCTATCTGACCATTCTTTAACCTCTTGAGCCTCTCAAGGACGCCGGCGTCCTCATGTTCCTCTCCCTCGCTTACATAGCTTTGTCACTGCATGATCTGTTCCGGGAGCACGATCCATACCATGAGCTCATCTGCACAAAGAAAAGCTTCCCGATCGCCGTTGTTAGTTAGGAAAATGGAAAATGTACTGAAAATAATTACTTCCAGCCTTAAAGGTATGCTAAAATATATCCTGTAAGCTGATCTAAAACCTATATTATATACTTTTTGATAAAATATATTATAAATATATGAATTATATTTATGAAACATACCATATTAATTAAAATATATTTCTATAAATTGTGTAATTTTCTTCAACAATATTATCATTCCGTTTATGAATAAAAACTGTCTTAATTTACCTTGAAAATTATAATTCAGTAGAAAATGTGTATTGGTTGGTTGGACTGTAACATATTTACACTGTCTCTATCTTTCCTCTTGATTCTTGTACACAGGCCCATACATTTATTTGAGTAACTTTTTTTTAAGATAAATGCTTTCTTACATGATCTATGTGGTTTTCAGCAATTTACACCAAAACCTAATCGAAAATATTTTGGTTTAAAAGTATTACTTTATTGAAACTAAATGCGTTGCTGTTCAAAACCAGGAATAAGCCAGTATAAGCAGTGGTCCACACATTAAATTAAAGTATTGGATCAGAGCAGAACTGAAGCAGTAACAAAACTTATTGTAAATTAAACCACACTACAAATTAAACAGCAAAAAACCCCAAAAAACTCATTACCACATTTTTACAACTTTCCAACCACATGGAAACATCAAGCACGAACAGGGAGGGAAAAAAGGAAATACAACATTATGAAACATGACATTTACCTGCAGCCCCATCACTGCTGATATAAAATATTTCCATGTCTTCCTGACAGTGGAAGGAAATCAGGAAATCATCCCTTGTTGAACTGTAGTCTTCCAAGGCAGCTTTCTGAGTGGCCTGGCTCATCTGGAACACTTCAGGGTCCTCTATCTCCGTGTGGAATAAGGCCTTGCGCTCATTCATCCAGTCCCATGCAGTATACAAGTCCCCCAGGATCTGCCCCTGTCCCCCAGGTTGGACTAATAAAACATCATCTGTACCACTTAAGAAAAATGTTTCTTTCTTGCAACACATCCATGCATATATGCAAAGTAAAGATTCTCAGTTGTCAACTTCTCTACATGTATATGGGACTCATGCTGAAATTCAGTTTGCAGACATTGTTGTAAATAGGCGCTATATAAATAAATTGAATTGAATTGAATCACTTTATCTGTATTGTTACTATTGAATCATTTTTATATGCATTATTGTTATTCTCTTCAATTCATATATTATTAACTTACTACAAGTTACTACAAACTACAAGTTTTTATGACATAGACAAGGCTGCTTTATTTATTTGGTGGTTATTGCAGGGATGTAATATGTATGTACTACGGTCATGTATGTGGTTTATAGTAATACCAAAAAGGAGTTAAAATTTGCAGATTTGTGAATATTTTAGCTAAACTGATGAAAAAGATCAAAATGTAAAGAAAAAATACCTTTATTGTCTCAGAATATCATTTGATTACCATGTGTCCATTTGGAGTCTCCAAATGTCCTTTTTGGTGTTCCACCTGGATCTTTTTGTGGAAAAAACACTGTAGAATAGTCATACTTTGTGCTATCTTCTTCAAATTTGAAATACATGTTCAGTTTTAGTGTGCCTACAGCCCCATACTGGCAGTACCATCCTCAGATGAAAGAACAGACAGTTATTCATCCTAAAAAATATATATATATATTTCAGGTGGACCAAAATCTTGCATCTTTTTTTTCTTTTACTGAATTCAAAGTTCCATTACTCTGTCTCTGAATCACCTAGAGTGTTTCTGACAGTTTCACGAGAAACTACAAAGAGTTTTCTTTCTGGGAAGACTTCATTCATCCATGTAGTCAAAGCAGTTGAGAAGTTACAGTCATTTTAATTCGGGTATGTAATTTTAGACGTTTTTGCCACAAAAATGTGGTGGGGTTCAAGTTAAACATGACGCTTTATTAGAAAGTGGACGTGTTATCCCGGCAACCCTCACAGGACAAGCAGTTCTCCAGTCTTTTCTGTGTACATGTATATTTATTTATCACCATGTACTTGAACCCTCCCACCCACAAGTGTCCACAGCATCGTTGTTTATTTGTTTTAAATGGGATGATGTCAAGTGCTGCTGAACTGAATCGTGGTTTCCAGATGCTGGTAGCAGCACAGCTGCTCCCATTCAGTTCTGTGAATGCAGTTTTTCACACTCTGCTTCTGCATTTTTTCTTGTATTTCCTGTTTTGTTGCTTATCTGAAGTTGCATTTACCTATTTTAAGATTCAGTAGAGCATTGCATTTCTTTATTAGGTCCTTATGTGTAAAAATCCTTTTTTTACTCACTGATTATGACTGGATTAAAAAATGAAATGTTTATTCTATCACTTTATCAGTTTCTTCTGATAGTGCATTCTAGTTAGAGGTCAAGCTCTGCTTCTCATTTCTCTCAGACTGTGTCCATAAAGAGCTGCACGGCCGCCTCCTGATGCCAGACACAGGAAATTCAGAGAGCAGTGAAGACGACATGGCCAACATTCCCACCAGAGGGCCGACCTCGCTGCATCGCTCCACTGTCAACTGTCAAAGCAGCTCAGCTGATGGAGAGACGACCTGCAAATCCAGCTCCTCCTACCAGCTGATTTCATCCTGAAGAGTTAGAAGTTCTTTCATCTCCCAAATTAGACATTTTCTGTCATGAAGTGTGGTAGATGGTGGAGGACCTGTGATGCCTGCTGCTGCTCCTCCCCTTCCAGATCAGCTTCTCCAATCTACTGATCACCGGTCTCAACTACAACTCCCAGGATCCCTCTGTGCACCATCACGGACTGCACCTGTGTCCTAATTACCCTCATGTGTTGTTGGACCGTCTCCCCTTTATTAAACCCTCTGAACTAACGTCTGTGCTTCAGTTCGCCTGCTGTCTTTCAGAGCCTCACAGAACACAAATGCAGGAGAGCAGACGGTAGGCAGAAGTATCCAAAAAATGATATTAATCAAACCAAAAACGCTGCCACAGCAGGAAAATACAAAAGGAAATTGAAACTCAAGACAAAGCGAGGCCAAAAAAACCCAACAAAACCCCACAAACTCAATCCAGGCCGGAACACAAGCAGCCAAAGAGTACGGACCAGCACAGCAAAGACAGGACCTGACATACACAGAGAGGGGCAACGAGACACAAATGAAACGGGTCAGGGGACCCAGGAACAGGAACGTCAAACAGAACATAACAGGACTTCAAACTAAAAGCAGGACAAAACCAGAAAAACCCCTAAACTAAAACCTAATCATGACATTTTCATTTTTATTAAATGTTATTTTTCCATTTTTAATCTATTACTAAAATAAATATTCACATTAAAGACCCATCACTCGTCTTCACCACTGATGAAGAATGTAAATTAAACCAATTATTTCCACTCTCTGATGTCACTGCCATGTATGGTGTCATTGTCATTTTTATCTTGTTTTTATTTATTGCCATTATTACTAAATGTCATAGATCAGCTTTGTAGCCTTAATGTAAGTACAATAAAAGTACTGATTACCTTTTTGTTGAGCTTTTTGAATCTGAATCTACTTTATGTGCTTCAATGAAATAAGCTACGTAAAAAGAGCTCTGTAAGAACTTCTTTTGTCTTTATTTCCTTAAGTATTTGACATTTTATTGTAAACAAAAGATGCAAAGGCAGACATCTTTTTTCTATATTCGGCTAATACAAAAACAAATCCATCCATCCATCTGTCATCTATGCCCACTTATTCCTGTACAGGGTCTCCGGGTCGAGCTGAAAGGCAGAAGTTTTTAAGTTGGAAAAAAAAACAACTTTTGGTAGGTGAAATTGAACATTTTTCTATAGTTTCAACTTTTTATCCTAAAATACATTTTTCTTTAAAAAAAAAAGGTAAATTTGATAAAAAGTTTTGACAACAACTGGAAACTTTTCATTTTTATTTTATCATGACTTTTTGACATAAACCAGCTGCTCTCCACCTCAGTTATTCCACTTTATGATGTCAGAACACGTGACACGTGCATTAGAGGAAAAGCAAATTCGAGGATACACTTTTCCAAGTGGTGGGCGAATCAGATGATAACCTGATTGTCCCATGTTCACTTTTAGGTTAGAATGTCATGTCTCAGCTGGTCTTGCTGCTGGGGCCGCTGGTCTACGTTGGAGCTCATACTTTCAATAAGGTGTTGGAAACATTCCTCAGAAATTTTGGTCCATATATTGATATGACAGCATCACGCAGTTGCTGCAGATTTGTCAGCTGCACATCTATGATGCAAATCTCCCGTTCCACCACATCCCAAAGGTGCTCTTTTATGGCCCTTTTCCACTCATACCTACTCGTCTCGACTTGACTCACCTCAACTCTTCTCACCTCGGTCCCAGTTGTTTTCCATTACAGTTCAGTACCATCCCAATGTGGGTGGGGCCTTCATGGCTGACAACTCCAGTCACATATGCAACAACAACAACAGAGGACGTTGAGGCGTCCTCATTTCATCAAAGAGAAGGCTTGTTTGCCATTTTTCACCATATCAAAGTTTAGTTGTAAAAGTTGTAAAGGTAAAGCAAATCACAGTTGCTGTTGCCGAGTTTTCAATATGGCGGGTGTGAAGGAGTTGTTCTCAAGGCTCATCAGTGACGTCACTCTCTGGCCAATCAGTGGCCTGCAGCCTGGTGACGTTGCGTTTTCAGCCTGACTCAGCTCGGTTAGAACCTCAGCCAAGTAGGCGATCAAAAAGGAGGTACTAGACAGCACTATGACCTAATGGAAAACTCTTAAAACAGACTAGAGCCAAGCGGAGCCGAGCCGAGCGGGCACTTGTGGAAAAGGGCATTACACTGAGATCTGGTGACAGTGGAGGCCATTGGAGTACAATGAACTCATTATCATGTTCCAGAAACCAGTTTGAGATGATCTGAGCTTTGTGACATGGTGCATGATCCTGCTGGAAGTAGCCATCAGAAGACTAAGACCAGCAGACGACAGTCTCTGGTGAGAAGTAGCTGGTAGTGGGAGTGGCCCTGACTGGAGATGAGTAAAGTGAAGGCCGGGGGGCGTGTCCTGTGGAGTTATGAGTTGATGGGTTGTAGCTGTGTCAGGTTGTCTCGAGGGAACCAGAGTACCACACTGAAATTCACACACAAAGAGGTAGACACATCTCACGGTCTCACAAAGTCTCACGAGAGAAAAAAACATGAAGATGTAATGTAAAAAGAAGGCTGTATTTACTTCTATGTTTAATCCATGAAGGATGTCTGCTGTTGAAGATGGTTAACTGTCTTGATTGCTTTCCACATGTGTGTAATGTTTTTCGTAGAATGGCTCCATGTTCTTTGAAAATGGCCGTACCAAACTCTCCAGACTGATGGCCAACAACAGCTGCATGTCTAACATTAAGATCATGATGTCTTTCTTCTTTGGCATTGTATTAGCACAGAAAAGGTGGTAACACTTAGTCATGATCAGCTGATGATTTGATTAGTATCACCTGGCTGCTACTTACCCTCCTAATCTCTTTGGAAGTAGTGAGAGTGCTCACTCATGGCTTTCACAGTTAAATCTTCCTTTAAACTGGTTTGTACTTTTCTTTTTAAATCAATGTATTAGTCCTCTCAGAGGTTATTGGAGCATCACTTTAGCACAGTTAAACATATGTTACAGATATTGCCATTGATTTTTGTGAGGGTTATAGAAAAGGATAGCTGTGAAAGAGCGATGACTTTAGGAAGCACCTACTGCATATCCCAGAATTTGACGTCTAAAAAAGCAAAACCAACTTCCCTGATAGTCACCTTGAGGTATTGTTGAACTCTAGCAAGTGGACCCTTTGTCATCAACCCAAATAATGCATCGTTGTCAGCCATTTTTATGTTGAGAAGCGCAACAGCGCTTCCCAACATAAAACCGCTGTCTTGCTAGTTAGAATGCTGCATATTATTAAGTGTATAATTAACAATCCTGTGAGTTTTTATCATCACAGACTCAGCGTGTGCCCGCTTATGAAGCCACCCGTGACCCTAAGAAGGATTGAACTAGGCGTAGGAAACTTATTTATGAACGTTGAGGTTTTTGTAAACGTAAACTGTGTGGGGAAACTTGTAAATCCAGCATTGAAAGATTTTGAAGCCTTCATTCAGCTTTCATCGTTGTTCAGAGCGATAGCTAGCTACCTGCAATTGTTATTCTGGATGTGTGTGTTAAACCTTCATAATCACTTACTTGACTGGGGTGATGACTGATGATGATCAGCGTGGGTCTGGGAAACAATGTTTTGGGAATTTAATTTGGTTCAGAACCAGAAATCTTGGTCACAGGAAGCCAAATTCAAATGGGACATTTGAGTGGACATGAACTTGTATAAATAAACACATCCTTGACTGAAGTGGTGCTCATGGGGTTAAAATATATAGAAGTTTGTAGTATGAGACTGTGCTAACAAGTGAATAAGCTAAAATAACAGCACAGAATATTCCAGTATTACATACAGGTTGTACTAATACGACTTTGCCTTTGTCTCATTACTAGATAGTAGCAAATACAGAGATTCTAGTGTTAGCATGAGTCTCTGTCTGATATGAGACACTGAAATTACAAACAGGACCTGGGACCCGTTTAATGAGCCTGAGGGAGCTGTTCCAAACCACAGCCCACCAATAATTTGACTGCTGCAGATGCGTACGGTTCCACTAGCCTGAAGCAGCCTTGTGAAGATGTCTAATTTCCAAAGAGTCCTTATTCTAGTCACACACAGCCATGTGATGGCGAATCATCAAGTATTCTCTTGCATCAAAGTTGCATAATGAGACGTGATATGAGGTGACAGCTACATTAATAGAAGACCGTTGTGCATTTCTGTGGTTATTCGATATGCATCCCATACGAAGACCTGCTCCCTTCTTGCCTTGTGCTGTTTTTATGGCCTTATATCCTCCCCCACTGTTTTGTGAACTGCACATTTGTTCACTCCTGTTCATGATTGTGCTGTCAGTGTTGATGCAGAAATGTCCAAATTGAAAGAGTGAAATGGAGCATTAAAATGAGGGCCAATAGTAGGATTCATTTGCTTCTACTGAGCTGCTTTTATATCTTTTCTTCAATATACTAGACCAGACAGATAAGAAGATGTGTTTCTTTGTGCCTCTTTTATGCATCACCTGATACTGTTGTCTTATCTGAGTTTAATCTAGTTTTTTTTCCTTTATATCATTTCTAGTTATGAGGCTTGTCTGTGAGAAAGCTGTGTTTTGAATTTCACTGAAGCTGTCTGCCTTGCTTTGATTTCCGTCTCTCTAAATCGAACTGCAAGGTACCACAGAAATCCTGATGTGACATAGATTTTTCACCATCTGATCTGATTCAGCATCCAGCACTGACGAGTCACGTCCTTGATGCTGATGGAGGCTGGGGTATCTGCACTTCCTCCAGACCTGAATCCCTCAGAAAACCTTGATCAGCTGAGTCTTAGTAACTGTGCACCCCAGAACTGCCATGCGTCAGCAGCCAGTAACTGGACTAATGAACAGTATGAGACGTCGTTGTCAAGGTGGAATTGATGCTCGAGGACACATGAAGCTTTTGAAATACTGACACACCTACCACTGCTGTTAGCTTTTGGTTTAAATAAACCATTTGAAATGAAGAAATTACCATTCCATGCTTTTAATTACTTACATTTACTTCTGCTCTCACAACATAATATCACTGTAGCGTGAACCTTTTACATTTTACATAAATTTCACTCGAAGGGCGGATATCCCAAACGTTTTGTGAGCAGTGTTTGTGACTTGCAGACATTCGTTCACATGTTTCAGTTTTTCTAAACTTTTTTTTAACTGGTAGTGACAATCCTACAAAGAATTACTACCCATGTAGACCAACTTTACGGAGCATTGTATTGTACCTCACCTCCGAATTTTGACTTCTTCCATCAGACAGCTTGATTCCATTGACAAAAGGAAGTGCCGTCCTCAACCTGCAAGAACCAAAAACCTGTCAGAAAGAGTTGGCAACTAGTTTTTCAACATAACAGTTGAAGAGCCAAATCTTTTCCTGGGGAGTTGCTAGAGACTTAAACAGTGTAAAATACAGGCTGAATATTTCACTTACCTGCACAGAAAACACGAGTCAAAATCCTTATCAGACGTACAATTCAGCAAACACACGGACAATATGGTGGTGATGGAAAGGTAGAGCAGGGAATGAAAAAGGAGCATCATTTTCTCAGTTCCAAATTTCCATTCATGCACACAGAAGTTTATTTACCAATTTAACTTTTTAAATTTTAAAACAGAGCTCGTCTACTCACGCTAACCTGTCACAAGGTGCAGCACTACAAAGCAAGCAGTGAAGGGATGAGTCTAAGCACTGACTTATTAGTTACCGATGCAAAAACACAATCTTTACCACACATCTTGACTCATTTGACATTCATTGCTGTTGTTTGAAGACATTTGGATTTCTGGCTTTTGCAGGAGTTGGAACAGCAGTTTGAGCAGGAGCGCCATTCACTAGAAGAACAAAAGACGCTTCTCAGCCAGCAGCTGGATGAGCTGAGGGAGGAGCTGACATCCAAACTCAATGCAGCCAATGAGGAGGTAAGACGTGTCAGCGCTTAGATTAGTACTTCATCCTTAATGTCAAACCAGTAAAAGTCACACGCGTGAGTTTACAAGTGTTTACGAGTGTTTTTTCTCCACCGTTTTCTACCGTCTACACACTGAGCATCTCCGACTGTTAATTCTGAGGTTCAGTGTCAGTTCAGACATGTCCTTGGAGACACTCTACTTCAGCTCCTTGTCTCTTATGAGGGCTGGACTTTGAATCCTGAGTCCCAAAATAACAATTATATCCTGATTGCCAGTGATTTTCTTCCTTTTTTCAATCATACACGTATAATCTATGAAGCCCCTGTGTCAAATGTGTAACTAGCATGTTTCTTAAAGGACACAATAAGACAGGATGTCGGGCATTTTCATTGAGGGCCACATCAGCAACGTGGAGGCCCTCAAGGGCCCGTTGTTAAATAACAGTTTCTGTATTATTTATTCAAGACAGAAATATTGTCAAGGTTGTGCACAAACATTTTTTTTTATCACAATTTTGTTTAAGGAATCAAAAGCAAGGTTGCAAGTTTTCAAATATTGATTTTCCACAAACTTATAAATTTCAATTTAATGTCGTAAAATTTCAACTTATGCATTGTTTTGTAAGAGTTGTTGCTGTAAAGTCACACATTTTTGGTAATAAGAGAAATCTTAAGTTTAACACAACTTTTTTTCATGAAATCACAAATTTTGGAAAGTCTGCACTAATTAACCTGATATGAAAACTTTTTTGTTGTAAAATATCCACTTTAAGCATTTTAATTTAAAATCATGGCCTTATGTCCTAAAAATACTTTTTTGAAAAGTAAAATTTCAGATTTTGTTTCAGGGTTTAAAAAAAGGGAATAAAAATTCCTAACTCTTTATTGTAAATCATGACTTTTGTAGAATTGAATGTTTTGATTGTAGAAGACAAAATAATTATTTTTTGAAATTGTCATTTTTTTAACTTAACTTTTTGTTGTAAAATGTTGACTTTTGTAAAACTGCAACTTTTTGTCATAAATTCATGTAAACAGTGAATTTCAGTGTAAGCTATGAATTTTAGAAAGAAAATCATACGTTCCTAAAGACCTCTGAGGTCCACGTATACGATGTGGTGGCCCAGATTCAGCCCACAGACCTCAAGTTTGACCTTGAAATCAAGGTCAGAGTATCTGAGTGGAGACAATGTCAGCAACCGGTCCAGGTTGCAACTGAGGACAGCTAAGCTAGGCTCCATCAGACCCCCATGACCCCGAATGGGATGAAGCAGGGATGGATGGATGGATGGATGGATGGATGGATGGACAGATGGATGGACGGATGGATGGATAGATGGATGGACGGATGGATGGACAGATGGATGGATGGATGGACGGACAGATGGACGGATGGATGGACAGATGGATGGATGGATGGACAGATGGATGGATGGATGGACAGATGGACGGATGGATGGACAGATGGATGGATGGATGGACGGACGGATGGATGGATGGACGGATGGATGGGTAGACAGATGGATGGATGGATGGACAGATGGATGGATGGATGGACAGATGGATGGATGGATGGACAGATGGATGGATGGATGGACAGATGGATGGATGG
>JBAMYA010047476.1:0-10391 GCA_037176975.1 Arrhamphus sclerolepis
CCCCCCTCTCCAAAAAGAGAACGTCACACTTGGGTTGTGGGGGGGGTTGGGGGTCGGAAGTTGTGCTTTTCCAAAAAAAAAAAAAAAAAAAAAAAAAAAAAAAAAAAAAAAAATCAGCATCCGTTAATCACACATAATTATTGATTTTTTTTATTTACTATTAAATTGCCGTGTTTTTGCCATGTCTAAAAAAACAAAAAACAAACACAATAGTTGAAATATTCTCAACATATATAATGAAAACTGGATTATTTATGGTTTGATTATTGCAGCCACATTTATTGATGTACTTTATTGTTTTGCTCAATGTCAAGTACTCACTTTAAAGACCCTTTGACACATATTTGTGTCCATAGAAATCCATTCAAATCACTAATTTTTGATCCTGCTCTTAAAAAAGACATACATCTTCCCATTTCTCCACTTAATTTGAGGCCTGGGGGGTTTTAACTTGACATTCTGAGGGATTTTCTCCAGGTGCTGTGTTTCATACTTGGACTGATGTGTTGTAATGTTTAATAGTCTTGAATAAATAAGGGATACTGTCTAGGTCCTTTTGACCCAGAAGAAATGCTCGTTGATAGTTGCTATAAGAGCTTGTAGTGTAGCATTAATTACATCATTAGATTTTTTTCTCTGGTACAATTTAAGTTCTACTTATTTCTGAATTCCATGAACTCAAATATATTTCCTCTGTCATCCATGCTTTGGTCCAGCCATCCTTTTATGTTGGCTTCTCAGGAACAGCAACAATGTTTCTGGGTCAATTTGACCTGGACTGTGTTTAATTATCCAAAAGTGTCAGAAACAAAACCAAAAAACGTTGAATAAACATTGTATATATTTCACTATTAACTACCTAACCATTTCAACCAATATTTAGTGCAGCTATGTTCTTCGACACCTCATTGAGAATAATTCAGTTGTTTTTCACCAAAAGTTAAAGTAAAACCTCTTTTCACTGTACACTAGAAAGACCCACATATAAATTACAATAGTTTTATGTGACATTAATATTTTAAATAAATAAATAAATGCTATTTTGATTTTTTTTTTTCATGGAGTAATTTACACAGAACACTTCTTCTGTACAGGGTCAACTTGATCTGCTGACTTAAAAGCGCGACAAATGAGTCAAAGATTTGGTTTGAAAGTAACTTTCTAGATGGTTTGATTGCCAGTTTAGTTGTTTCAACATCACATTTTAGTAAAAATCCACACACCCAATTAAACCAAACATTATGAAACTGATAAGGCTGTTACTAACTCATCTTTACAAAACCATGCAGGGGTTTGGAATCGAGTGCGAGTCCTCTCCCCTCACACCATCTCCCTGCATTCGAGTGCACATTGAATGTCCTTCTTCTCTTCCTTCATTCTTTCTTATATAGACGTGTTTGTTTGTTATTTCTGATTGACACTTTTAATTATGCTATCAGGGATATTTAGAGAGTATGCTGAGTAAATTAGTCTCGATAGACCTTCCTTTTTTGAAATAAGAATCCTTCCAAATATAGTTTGGCCCCTCTGTAAATATGGATTCAGAATATTTTATGCTTTAAAATATACATATATTGTCAGTTAGCTGTGTCTCTAATCTTTAAATCCTTGGAAATAGTCATTCCTAAGTATTTTACTTCATTTTTAACGGGTATACCTTCAATGTGAGTTGAAGGGTCACTTCAGATTTATTTAAAAGTAAATGACCTGAAGCCTCTGAGATTAAGGAGACAACCATTAAAGCTTTCACTATTTGAGCCTCTTTTTTCAGCCATAAAGAAATATCATCAGCTAATTTGTTTACAACTAATGAACAACCCATAGCATGAGATGCCTGACTTCCTCAGATTTTTTTTTTGATGGATACCTCTCTTCACTTCAAACCTTCAGATGCCAAACTTTAATAATACTGAGCTATTTATGTTTGTATAAAACATACTGATAAGCTCTCTAACTATTCCCCAAAGTGTTGTAAAGTAGGATAAAAGAGTGTTCAGCTCTGTCAAATACTTTGCAAAAATCTAAGAATAAAATAAAAGCATCCTAAATACTTTGATTATAATCAAGCAAATCCAGGGATCCACCTGGTGTTGGGAAAATGACTGTTTTGTTTAATATTTTCTTTCCATTTTTCGCTGGTAAGACTGCAGAAACTAAAACAGAAGAGACGTCAGTTGTAGAATCGTGCCCTCTAGTGGCCACGGTTAGAAACTGAAGGGAAAAAAGGGCAAAAAAACATCTGTCGCACAGACAAATGAATGCACATCTTCTTCTTTCCTTTAGGCTGTTTCCTTCAGGGGTCGCCACAGCGAATCATCTGCCTCCATCCAACCCCATCCTCTGCATCTTCCTCTCTCTCACCAAGTTACTTTATATCCTCGTTTAGTACATTCATAAATCTCCTCTTTGGTCTTACTCTTCCTCATCATCCTTGTACCGATATTTTCCACTATCCTTCCTCTGTACATGTCCAGACCATCTCAGTCTGGCCTCTCTGACTTTCTCTCCAAAACATCTAACATGTTCTGTCCCTCTATTGTAAGCTACTCGTTCCTGATCCAATCCGTCCTCGTCACTCCCAAAGAGACCTCAACGTCTCAGCCTCTGCTTCCTCCAATTCTGTTGTCTGTCTTTTCTTCAGTGCCACAGATGGACATACAGAAAATCATAGCCGACATATAGACATTTGTAGGATGCATGCATCATGCAAACTATAGCATTTAGAGTTAAATAACAACAACAATAACAACGATAATAATAATAACAATAGTAACTTATTAAGTTCTGAAAACACTTGCTCGTTGCTAAAAAGTATTGATTGCAATACTGGCCCTGTATTTACGTTGTATAGGATTGATACCAAAATTTCCAGTATTTCTCACTTCTAGTTTCCAGCAGCGACTACGGGAGGGTCTATGGTACATTCACGTACTGATTTAAAAGGTCGTATAATCGAATTGCAGCAGTCAACACGTATTGAAAACTAACATCTTCTGCTTGTTATTATTTAAAATATTTTGTAGAATGGAGCTTACAGAATATGCAAGTTTCCACTGAGTTGAGAGTTTTTTGCATAATTAATATTTAGACATTTAGTAACCTTTACAATGGCCCTAAAGAGCAAAACACTAATATGAAAACAGAATGAAAAAACAAAACAAAACAAGCAATAAACAGCCATTCATTAGAAAACATATCAAAACTAAATATTATTTGACATAGCTGGAAGCACAACATGAAAAAAAAGAAAACTGAAAACAAAGCACACCTTAACATTTCAGAAACCATGAGGCTTTTGAATGCCTTTTGGTTCTTATGTTGTGTTTTTCTTGTTGAGGTTGTTCAACTCCATCAGCCGCAGAATAGTGAGTTTCCCGTAAGAAATATGTTTATTTATTCATATAAATAATGGATTGATTATACTTTTCCTTTTTTAAATTTTGATCTTTTTTCTGAAAATTTGTTTTCTCTGTAGTAGTTAAATTTTCTGAAATGGGTCGTTGCATTTGTTGTTGATTTTAATTGTCTTTTTTATTTTATTGTTATGTATTATAGGACTTGCGTTTTCTCGTATGTTGGTGTGTCTTGCAACTCAGCGTTGCAGTTAAAAAAAATGCAAACATACACAAAGGTTTAGCTTAAAACATTCGCATCCACAAGTAATAAGAAGCCCTTTATTCTGGTAGATTTGAACGCAGCACCATGTCCGGGCAGCCAGATGTCGTCAACTCTCGGTTTTGCAGGAGGAGGAGGAGGAAGGATAAAAAAAAATCTGAACTCCTGGATCTTACTTCCACTAGCTACCGAGGTGGATATTACTTTTCACTAAAGATGTGCCGAAATCAACCTAACAGGGACCACATATTTGACTTTCTGGCAGGCTTTCGCGGGTTTTACTTCTTTACGAACGTACTGTAACAGCGAGCTAGTTGAAAGTATTTTTCCTTTTTAGAAGTAGGAGTTCCCGGTTGGTTCGTTTGGAGTGGACTCCTTGCGTGCTCGGCTGGGCGAGGACAAGATCTACAGGGATGTAAGTTTGGTTGGCTAAAGAGCATCTAAGAGACGTAAAAGTGATAATTGGGAAGGAGGAAAAGTCCTGGTTGGATCTGAAACCGAAGTTATGAAAATGACCGGAGCCATGGAAACTTCATTCAAGCTGGCTTTGAAGAAGCCGCCTTCGCTGCGGACGGCAGAGGTAAACAAAACATTCGCTTCTTTAATTAGAGTCGCCTCGCTAATGTCACTTAGAACTAGAAAAGCTGCATTTCTGTTAATAAAAAATACAGGTGTGAATGGTGAGGGTTGAATAACGACCCTGAACTCTGCTGAAAAGTTCAAAATTTTGAAGAACAAGAGTTTAAAAAAAAAGGTTTGAACGTTTGAAGTCTTCAAATGTAGCAGAATTTAGGATAAAATTGCAGAAGAAATTACTAAATAGCTGAAACATTTGAACCAGTTAAATGATCAGCATAAGTTAGCAGGAATCTAACGACAGCTAAGGGAGAAGAAGGGTGAATGAAGTTAGGTTTTTAAATTATAATTTTAATTATAAAGAGGCCACTGATTTTGTTATGCTGAAACGTAATATTAAAAAAAAAGCATGAAAGTTTGTAGAAAGCGGAAGATACAGCATTAATTAATGTTTTGATACCAGAACTGTTGAAATAGCACAAGAAATGCATGTGGCCACGACAGGTAAAACATACAGAAGTCAGAAGAAAATAATTACAATATCTTCAAAATTTGAAGAATGTAAGTTCAAAGTTGATTTCAGAATGTGAAAAATCTTCAAATGTAGTACAATAGCTAAGCAGTATGTATATAACAGCTGAAACATGTCAACCACTACTAAATTGGAAAAAAACAAAAACAAAATGCAGCCAAGCTAAATTCTAATAACTGCTAATTAGCAGAAAGCTACATGCAGCAAAATTGCTTAAATGCTAATAACATCTAAAGAAAAAGAAAGATACATGCTAGGTAAGCTAAACACTAACCTCCGCTAAGTGAGCAAAATGCCCAAGGAAGCAAATGCCAAAAAAAGCCAAATGCTAACAACAGCAATGTTAGTTGCATGCTGATCACAGCTAAGTCACAGCTAGCCGCATGCTAAACACGATTCAGTTAGCTACATGCTAACTCTGGGTTAGCTTCATGCTAACAATAGCTAAATCAGATACATGCTAACTATGTTTAAGTTTGCTGCCTCCAAAAGAGGAAAATGTAGCCACATGCTAATCTGAGTTAAGTTAGCATTATACTAACAATAACCATGTAAGCTAAATGTTAACTACATATATGCTAGCAATATGCTAACTGTCATTTGGCTATGACGTAATATTTCACATTTGTCAGTTTTCATCACAGATGGGGTTGGGAATAGTTAAGATTTTGTCAGTTCCATAAAACAAGCAAACTAAAGGCAATTAAAGAACATAAAGTTGTTTCTTTTATGTATGTAACATCACAGTAGTTTGCATATTCAAGCTGCATTTCAAATTTGAGATTGCTTACAGGCAGTCTGTTAATGGACTAATGTGAAAAATATCCTACATAAACAGAAAGATAGAACTTTATTAATCCCCGAAGGCAAATTCAAACAGAAGTCAGAAAAAAATAATTACAATGTCTTCAAAATTTTAAGAATGCAAGTTCTTACATTTTGATTTGGACAGAAATTTTCACCAACACATCCTTAAAACAAAAACATTTTAGAGTTGTAATGCCCATCAGTGATCCGTTACTTTATAATTTAAACTTAACATTAACGTAGACTTAGTGTACAGTTAAGGTTCATGTAGACATACTATATGTTTAACATTGATGTAGACCTACTGTACGTTTAATGTTACCACCACCCAGCAAAGCCATGAAGCAGAAACTAAATCGCAGTTATTATCAAGAAACATCATTTTGCTATGCGTTTCGCGATTGCGTTGGTGAAAACCGGAGACTGAACCGAATTACTTGTCAGGTAGCTCCAGTCGATTTTGCAAATCCAGCTGTCTGAACTATTCTGGAACGTGCACAGGCCCTGATATTAACGCTAACGTTTAAAGGTTAAGGCTAAGTTTAAAAATAATGAGAGTACTGTATTTTCCGGACTATAAGCCGCTACTTTTTCCCCACGCTTTGAACCATGCGGCTTATACAAAGATGCGGCTTTTCTATGGATTTTTCTTCAGCCCTCAGGGGGGCGCTCTAGCAGGAAGTGCAAAAATGAGACAGGCAGCAAAAAAGAACGCGCCAGTTTTTATCCTTATAGATATCGCGGCTTATAGTCCGGTGCGGCCTATATGTGACAAAATATATATATTTTTTACATTTTAGTGGGTGCGGCTTATATTCAGGTGCGCTCTATAGTCTGGAAAGTATGGTATTTGAACCTCTTCAATGCAGAGACAACTAAAATTATCTGAGAATTAGACTAAAAGTTACAAAATCCCCCTAGAGGCATATGGTTAACAATTGTAAACTTCCCAAAAAACAGAATGTCCTCACCTCTGGTGATCTTGCCGTTAAAATTGTTGGACGCATCAGTGTTCATGGGCTGATGTGTGCACCAGTTGCAGTGGCAGATTGGCCATCCAGCATATAAAGAAACAATCTCTTTGCGTGCAACAGTTACTTAGGCCTATGTAATTTATTATCATCAATGCATTGGCTGTGACACCCAATTCCATGAAAAAAGCAGGAGTCACTGAAAAGCGAGCTTGTTGTTTCATAAGTTGATAATATGGATGTGCTGCGTATGTTTGGAACCGATAAGTAGAAGTGAAATATGAAGAAAAACAACAACAAAAAAAAACCTTTGGTTCTTACAACCAACATGTTCTTTTTGGTTCCTACTCAGAACTGACGTTCGGTTCTCATTGCTTATCACAGATTTGACAATAGAGGATGTTAAATAGCACTTTGATGGCGGCCATCTTGTTATAACTCTGGGGAGAGCCAAAATGCTGAGTCACTCAGAGATAATTTACTTGGATTTTGGTTCTGCACTAGCCCCAAACTCTGCCTTCCTGTGTTTGACAAATATTAACCATTCAAACACCATGAGTGTCAGAATACTTAGAGGAATGCAGCAATGTCTTTATTATCTTCCAGAAGTCAAAAATGAGAACACAGTCGCCATTTAAAAAAAATGGTAATTTCAGAATTTCCAAAACTGACTTTGCAAATCTCTAATTGTAAAGTACAGGGAAACGCCTGCCATTCCTCTGACTCTGAGGCTCATATTTCAAACCGTAAAAGTACCAGGGATTTGATTGGCATATTTTTGAAAGAGGACAAATTTACCCATTTTTGGATGTATAAACTGATGCTGAACTCTAAATACTGAAGAAGCAAAACAAGCTAAACTCGGGAGAGCTCACACTCTGGCTCCCATTGTAAACTCAGGGAAGGAGCAGAAATGTTCATAAAACTTAAATTGCAATTTTTCACAAAAAAAATGGGAAAGGATTTTTAAAAGCTGAATCATGTGGTAAAAGCCCAATTCCTTGTGACTCGTTTAAAGTTTGAATGGTGTCTTTGAAAATAGTTAGCTCTGAAAGAGCACAACATTTTAGGAAGATTTTTGAAGGCATTCCCATTCATTTTCAATGGGAAGAAAACTTTGAGGAAAGCGGAATATAGCTAAAAGCGTAAGGATTTGGCAGAAAGAGAAGTTTTAGCATAAATCCCCAGAACTAGCTGAACGTTTTGACACCAGAATAGCTGAAATAGCACAAAGTATGCAGCAGTAGTTAATTACAGAAAATTGGCAGAAGATATAAGTTGGAAGAATAATAAAGAGAAACAGGATCACTATTGTGTGAATGCTTACTCAGCTTCACACAATTAAAAACCTGCTTCACCGCAAAGAGGGGATACTCCACTGAGCTCAGCTGTCCGTGGAGTTTCAAAAAAAAAAAAGAGTAGGCACTAAGTTGCTTGTGGCTTATAATGTCATACTAATTGGAATTGGTCATCTCAGTTGCATGCTAATTTAATTGGTACATGATGTACATGCCAACAGGCAGTAGAACGAGCAAAACGTTGGCAATGGTTTATTATAATGGCATTAAAGCAGCTGGCTGCCTGTGCAGTGCAGAAGTGGAAAAGCTTGAGTTAAATGTATGGGTTCAGTAGTACCCAACCTGGGGCTAAGGGACCCTGCTGGGTTCTTGAGAGAGTCCCTGTCTAGAGGAAATCCATTTTTTATTTTAGAGATTTGGCCCTTTTGATTCAACACTCCTCATGCAAACCTTTGTTAAAGAAAAAAAATATCATGCAAGTGTTGTCTTGGATACGGTTATGATTCAGCTTCATTCTGAGCTCAGTCTTACTAAACTGAACATAATGTTAAAGCTTCCCATCAGAGGGCTCATGCATTAGCCCAGGACGCTCCGTGTGTGTGTGTGTGTGTGTGTGTGTGTGTGTGTGTGTGTGTGTGTGTGTGTGTGTGTGTGTGTGTGTGTGTGTGTGTAAACCTTAAGCTTGAGTGACGCCAGTAAAATTTGATCGCTGCTGTTTTCCCATTCCTACTCCTTTCCTCTCCTCTGCCTCCTCCCTTCATGAGGCTGTGGAAACACAGCTGGCTTGTCATTGCTTTAGTTACACTCTTTACCCAAAAATAGCTCTTGCTGTACTCCCTTCTATGATCAACTGCTTCTCAACAGTTTAGAAGAGGAAGCACTTTTCAAAGGATCTGAAAATGTTTAAAATGGAAAAAAAAAGGAAGAAAAAAAAGCCATGAGTTTAGCCTGACTCCTTTTTAAAAAGGTCCCTTTTTGAGGCTGTGAATCTCTGTTTGTTTGTGGGTGTATGGCTGAGAGAAAGACTCTCTTACACCTTTACAGAGGACTTTTGTGCAGACCTTAACAACCACGTTTAGTCCACAAATGTATGACACAGTCATAGCAGTGAAGATGGCGGGCATTCTGATAAACTGGTGAAATTTAGGCAATCCAGCAGGAAAGAAAAGTGGCTTTTTTTGCTATGTGGAGGACAAAGTGCGCTTATTCAATAATTTTTAAAGGTTGTATTTGCATGTTGCCTGTCGTAAACTGCCATGTGTCAGTATATGTCAGTACGCTCGAACTAACATGACTCACTGACAAATAAAATCATTCAACACCTCCTTTAACAACAACAAAACTAACTGGTCAAAAGTCAGCACATTCTCTTGATTTGCTGAGAGTACATGAAACATCAGGTTTTCTCAAAATCTGTGACAAACGGTGAAGCTCTCAGCCCAGAGAACTGTGAGAACTTGATAGACATGTCAGCCTTCATACGATCCATGAAATGCCATTTTAAGCCCAGTTTGCTTGATTCCACTGTGGTGCACATCAGTGCTGACGCAGGTATCTTGTGCTCATGTTTGAGTGTTTCCATTGTGATTCGCTTCAACAAAATAAATTGTGTGAGATTGTTACTGAATATGAACCTTCTCAGGTGTGTAGATTACTGATCAATGCACACTTTAATGAAAACATATCATACAAGCCTTCAGTGAATTTATGTTCAGCAGGTGCATTTCCATTACTCTTGAAGCTGCACAAATGTAAAGTTTGAATAGAAAATATGCCTCGTGGAAGCACTGCATGAAGTGGTTCCTCTGGTAATTTTAAGAAGGAATATTTTGCACAAGATATACCAACAACAATCACATTCACATTTCTGTCAGAGCTGGCTCTCCTGGGCATGTAGCAGCAACACAAAGACTCACTGGTTTGCAAACCTCAACAAAAATCGTCCTAAAGATTTGAATTTATTGCTTCTTTGTAAAATGATTGAGAGTAATCTCATGGAAGCCCCTCCGATGTGGACAGCTCTATACGTAAGGGCCTTACCTTGGAACTGTTTGTTTGTTTGACGTTTACGTCATTTTTCAAGTAAAAGTAATGATTACTAGAGTGGTTTCAGAATTAGAAATGAATCCTCCAAAATTAATGAGGATGTTTGTCCCCATTATTTTTGAAAGGACTTGTTACGAGAGGAGAAAACATGACCTTTGTTGAGAAACATGGCTTATTGTACACTTGATATGTGGATGACTTTCCAACGCTTTGAAATATTAATAACCGAAACTGCAATGGAAACACAACAACTTAGTCAGGGTTATTTTTCTGGGTTTTTTGTCCTTTCTGTGGATCTGAAACTGTTGTAGTTTTTGTCTAAATGGTAGTGAACTCTTTCAGCTTTGGGCTTTTGGGTGAGGAAGTTATAAAGGACAATTATTAGTCAAAGTCCTAATCAACAGAATGAGCTTCAAAGAAAAAAAAAAAGTATTTCAGCCACATTATAAAGTCTTTTTTTTTTTTTTTTTTTTTTTGGTTTTTTGAAAAATTTGGAGTTTTGTCCCTATTTGTCTCCCCCCCGTGCAACGTTTTTGCTCCCAATTC
>JBAMYA010047477.1:0-10390 GCA_037176975.1 Arrhamphus sclerolepis
CTTTAACCAGACAGGATGATTTTTAGTCAAATGAAGTATGGTTTTAATCTATGTATACATTGATTGCACATCATAAAGCAGAGCTTCAGTGTTATGAAATTCTCGTCTGGTAGATTTTTGATGATGGTTCTGTGGCCTCATGTGGAAGAGAAAGGTGCTGAAGGGGAGGCACTACATCAGAGAGGCCACTCACTTGAGATCAAACAGCTTTTTTTATGTAAGGGTCACGAATCTGAGGTTTCCTGCCAAAAGAGAGTGTGTAGCTGGTGCCCATGGTAATGATGTTTTTGATCTGACATCTGGGATTTTATTTACAAGAGGAGAGGAGGCTATTTGTGATCTGTTTTATTTTCCGAGTGCATTTGATCATAAATATCAGAGCCACCATTAAGGTTTTCATACAGACTGCTTTTCTCATGACCATTTTAGGTAATTCTGCTACAGTCAAGTGAATAAAATTATCAATCAAAATGACTAATTAGCATGTAGCAGTGCTGTTTTTTCAGTTGGCGCTCATGCTCTGCTCTATAGCTGATAATCAGTGTGAAAGACAAATACACTGAAGTAGTGTAGGAAAAAAACAGGTAAACTGAGACTGTTTTTCCTTTTCCAAAACCTAATGAGAAAAACAGGATGGAAAAAATCAAAAGTTGAAATCCAAAACTTAAAAAAAACAAGTAAAAAAACAAGGTTGAAGAAGAAAACAAACAAACAAAAAAACAATGCAGAGTTTAAGAGTTTAGGTCACGCTTAATTTGTTGGCCATTTCTTTGAAAGTGGGGAAATCAGTGGCCTACTCCATCTCCTTGGTTCCCACAGTGC
This sequence comes from Arrhamphus sclerolepis, assembly GCA_037176975.1. Lineage (NCBI taxonomy): Eukaryota > Metazoa > Chordata > Actinopteri > Beloniformes > Hemiramphidae > Arrhamphus > Arrhamphus sclerolepis. The sequence goes on from JBAMYA010047477.1 coordinate 823, forward strand.
TTTTATGAGTGTGAAGGAATCATGTTTCCAATACAGGTTTTTGTTTCAATAAACCACAAAACCTTTCTTTTTCAACATGCTTTCCTGGTATTCAACCACACAAAGAAGAAAAAAAATAAACAAATAAAATGAGCTTTGTAATACCTGGTTTGAGGTTAATGAAGATAATAATGGATTTTATGCTGATTTGGGTCTGTGATGTCACAGTACCCTGAAGATCTGAACTGCTCAATGAAGCGGACATTTTCAGACTTGGACCACCCTAAAAATCTGTAATTCCAGAAAAATAAATGGTATAAATCTCTGGTATGTCACTCTGCCTTCCAGACATTATCTTATCCCCTGAATTATGTGTCAAACTCAGGAACTTCAACATATCAGGCCCATGAGAGCGTACAAGGACAATGAAATACTTATAACTCAAATAGTTCTGAAGAAAATTCATTGTACCTTCCCATTAGATTCAGTACTGACATCAGTATGGTCAGAAATTCATGATTTAGTAAGTTTTACAAAATATTTTACAATAAAAAGTTGATGTTTTTTGGCTAATTACCATTTTTATAACAGAAAATTGAGATTGAAAGACAAAAAGTTGAAATTATACAAATTTAGCAATTTCACAACTTTTCTAATTTTGTGAAATTGTTGCAAAAGTTAATATTCCCCCCGTGACTCCCCCCAAAAAACTTATTAGTGATTGTCTGTTAAAAAAATCTGAATTGTTGGGGGGAAGTCTCAATCTTGTAAAATTTGTGATTTCAAAACAATTTTTTTTTTTTTTTTTTTTTTACAAAACTCTCAATGTCCTTATAAATTTCTAAAATATATGTATATGTATATGATAAAGAGTACAATCTTTGAGAAATTTGAGATAAAAAAATAAAAAAAATTCTCTATGACAACAAAATTTCCTCTTTTTTAAACAAAAAAAGTTTGCTTTTTGGAGGGTATTTTCCCCGAATTTGCAGTTATATAAGAAAAAATAGATGTGCTAGATTTGCTCTACATAAGCCTCAATTTTCTTTTAAAAGAATTTGTGAAATTTTCTGGTAAAACACATTTATGAAATTTGAGATTTTATGACAGTTTATTTTATTTTTTTATGACTGAATTTAGGAACTTGTGGGAAATCTGACAACATGGCTGATAGATAAAGAATAACTGGCTCTTTAACAGTAACCATGATGATGACATGGCCCCGGATGAAATGGTGTTTGACACCCCCGTTTTTTATGAGGGATTCATCTGAAAAACAGGCAGGAATCCAAGTATTCATTTTCTTTCTTACACCTAATTTTCTGGATGTTCCTTGGTCTGGTTATATTGACTAGTTCCAGTAATGCGGTGTAGTACCTGCTGTACGCTACCTATTAGCTCTTTTGGGGCTTGTAAAATGTGTTTTGTGCAAAAGTTTTTTTTTTGTTTAGATGCATCTTGTATGCTTTCATGTGTTTCAGCAGGCGTGTATGTTGGCGTTTGTGTGCACTGATTGACACGCAGGCCAGCTGGAGAACCTTGCCTATTAAATGTTTGATTGCACCCAAACTTCCTGGCGGAGGGAGGTCGCACAGAGGGATGGAGGTCTGGGTCTGCTGAGCGTAAATGAGGAGAGCAGATGTTGGCCAGATGTGGCCGAGGTGGGGATGGGGAGGAGAGGGCGGCCATGAGGGATGAAGAGAAGGAGAAAAAGAAAGAAACAATCACAGATAGCAGAAGAGACTGCAGCCACACACTGACAGCTTTGTTCACCTTCTCCCAGGAATTAAGTATAGCCCCCCCTTCTCCCGTCCTCTTTCCTTTACAAACACTTATACACTCTTTCCTCTATCCTGCTTCCTCTCCTGCTGCCATCCTCTCCCTCTCTTTGAAGTGAGGACAGTGAGCAGGAAGCCAGCCGGAATCGATTGCTCTATGCATTAAGACAGGAATGTGTGACAGCCCCCTCCTCTTCCTTCCTCTCCCATCCCTCAGACACATCCCTCATTAATTTCTCCCCTTCTGTTCTTCTTGAAGCTCTCCATTCACCATCTACCCACGTCCACCTCACACATGCAACAGTGACGTTTCCCAAATTTACTTTACTTATTGCTAATTGTTAATAATAAATGGAAGTAGCTCATTGTAAATGATGTTGATTATTGTCCATTCCTCAAAAAAACATCTACACTAAACCACAATTATGAAAATGATCAGTTAAGATGATCAAATGCAAGTTGCCATTGATACGAGCCATTATGAAGTTTTTGCATGTCGTAGAACAATTTGTTAATATAACAAATAGTAGACAAATTAATGTTTATGGAAATGGCCCTCAGTTTGTTTTCTAATTTTGATCTTAACTTATGTTTTTCCAGCCCAGCAACCAGACATAGAACAATAGTGTCGACCTCAATCAGTTCCAAGAATTTTCAAATCTTTGAAAACTGATGGGAATGAATAGTTTTATTTATTTATTTATTTATTTATTTTTTAACCTTTTAACAGTCCAGCCCTGAACTACTTAAAATACCTGCAAAAGCATTCATGCAAAAGTTTGGTCTCTCTGTGAAAGTAACTCTGAATTTTTAACCTCAGCAGTCAAACATATTTCATCAGATTTTCAGCCATAACAAACACATTTGATATAAATTCAGTTCGACTTTTTCCTTTTGTATTCCTTCTTTTTTTGTTTTTTTCTTTTTCAAAATTTATTATACAGGTCAATTCCGAATACAGTAGAAGCTTCACTCAGCTTCACTAAACATCCAAGTATTTCTGCACACAAATTAGCACAAATTTCAGGTTAGTTCTCATATGTTTCTATTCATTCCCAAGGAAAGTTTCCAAATTTAAATATTTCCAAAAACCCCCAGCTTAACTCCCCATGGAATGCAACCCTATTTATAGAAAAAAAGCAAAAAAAAAAGCGTGTGACCTGTGGGGGGAAAAGAAATGCTTTTAAAACTTGGAATGCCATTGTGGAGCATGACACTTTTAAACTAGCTTTTGAGGAGCCGCTATCAGACATTTGTGACCCGACACTGGAGCTATTGTGATAGTCATCTGTGCTAAATGAGGAAAATGTGTCTCAGATTTAACTGAATACAATCTTCTCTCTGCTAGAGATCCCTCATCATGTGTTTTTCTCACAATTGATTCAATGCACTCTTAATAAAAGTAAAGATCAAATATGAATGAGGATTGAGCGCTGCCTTTTTTTTTTTTCTTTTTTTTTTTAGCGTAAATAACCTTATGAACTGTTCTTTAGTCCTTTACAGTCACAAGTCCGCTGTTCAGTGAGTTAATCCAGCGGTGTGAGACATCCTCTTGCCAGGTTACAACAAGCTTAAGGTCTGTTCCTCTGATGAATTGGCGAGATGGGAAGGATGTTGGTCGGCTTTGCAGAGCTTCATGCATTGCTAGTGCCTGTAAGCCTGGCTGATTAACACGTATGATTTGTTCTGTCTTACACTTTGATTGTGGTATGTTTAAAAGAAAGGCAATGAAGCAACATAGATTAAAACTGTCTACGTATGGTTTGTTTATTTTTATTATGAGCTAACCTTGACTTCCTCTTGTATCTACACATGAAGTGTCAACTTCCGAAACATCATGTACTTTCAAATGAGATTTCAGTCGTCATTGAGATTAAATTCCACATTCCCATCAATTATGGGTTGAGACCACAGTGTTTTTGCTAGTGTTCTTGTTAGAGATGCCTGACTTACCTGTGGTCACTGACTGTTCATAGCCATCGTCTTTCTCAAGCTTTGTTGTGTAGAGGGTGCAAAGACACACTTTTTTTTTTTATTTTTTAATTTTTTTATTTTTTATTAAAGTAGATCTTATTCACATACACTATATTTCCAGAAGTATTCAATTCAGTTTTTTCAATTTCAGTAAGCATTATTGGTATGATTGTAGATTCACAATGTTGCTAAAGCCATTACAAATTTACAAATAACGCATAATAATAAAGTGTGGGGAAAAAAAAAAAATCTATATATATACATATACATATATATATATATATATATGTGTGTGTGTGTGTGTGAATATGAACATATATATTATGACTGGGCTTGTTAGCGCATTATTAACTCGCCCAGAAGGCCCAGACACCAGACCGTCTCCCAGACGGCGGCGTAGAAGCAGAAGAAAAGTTATTTGTAGACTTTGCAAAGGTGCGGTGTGGCCAACTTGACAACTTTCTCACTAAATCTGACTTTCCAAACCCTCTTGGCCACTTTTTTTTTTCTTTCGCAAAGTGACTAGTGACAAATCTAGCAACTTTTTAAGGTGTTATTGGAACTTTTTCTGGTGTTGTGGAGACTCTGATGCTACGCAGTTATCATGCATTAACATGTACGCAGTGTGTGCATCTGCGTCCGTCTCCATAAACTAGAAAAGATACCCAGGTTGACCTCTGCTGAGCACCTCCTGTCTCAAAACACTCACTGGTTGTCAGTGTCACAGCAGCTTCCCAGTACTCCCAGCAAGTGTTTGTTTTTGGTCACTTTGGTCCCAAGCCCTGATAAAGGTAAAGGTCTTTCAGTTAAATTTTGATATTCTAACATTTAACAGTACATAATTGATTCATGTAATATGGGTCTAGACAAAGAATTTAAGTCATGAATTTATTTTGAGAAGTGATGGTCTATTTCAATGGAAAAATAAAAAAAACAAACAAATCCAGCATCAACAGAAAAAAGCTGATTTCTAAACTTACTTAGGATGTTTAACACTTTTTCTCTCTCCCACAGTGTTATTCCTCTCTCCTACAGTATGCATTACAATTGCGAGGATGTAATAAACAAAATAGTAAATTAAAAATAAATGACTAAATAAAAATGTTAAAAAGAAAAAAAAAAAAAAAAAAAACAGGGTCAACAAACAAACAAAATCAAAAAAAAACCCAAACCAAAACCCAAGCCATAAAAGATGTGATTTCATTGTTGTTATTGTTTTCATTTATTAGGGGCAGATTTCATTGCAGGTCTGAGTGGATAATACCCAGATTTTCTCTCTTGCTATCGTTTCCAGCTCTTAAACAGCTCGACACGTTTGGCGCCCACGCAGGCCCCTGCCAGCATTCATCACTCAAATGATTTCCCGGCACGTCGCGTCGCCAATTCAAGAACATGTACAGGAGGTGAAAGTGCGATCTGGGCAGATTCATCTGCTGGGAACCAGACTGGGGCCTGCAGTGCAGGAAAAGGAAGGAGAGAGGAAGAGGAGTCAGTGCACGCACACCCTCTGGAAGCTCTGTCCAGTCATCCACCGAGTCTGGACTCTACCCTGCAGCACATTGTTCAACAGCTAGACATTCTCACGCAGGTCAGTTATCACCAAAGGCTCATTGTGTTGTGACAAGAAACTGGCGAGAAGTGGGAAAAGAAAAAGAAAAAAGCATTCATCAGTAGTCATACTGAATCACAATGTCCAATTACAGTTGAGTCTACTCAACTATTAAGTTTCTTCACTTTAAATGAATTAAGTCAACATAAATGGAGTCAGAAGGTTTCCCACATAAAATCTCTGGCTGTACAAGTTTGTACACCCCGACTTCTGATTGTTTTTTTGCCTGCCCAATAGCATCTCGAGGTAGTTTCTCCTGCATCCTGAGCCCTGGAACTCATAAATATTGAAGAGGAAAATAATTGTATAGCCGATCAGGCTACATTTGTGCAACCTGTAAAGTAAAAAGTTCATGTCCACGTAGCCACTTGGTATGACCGCGTTTCAGAACACCAAGACTCTTCCTGATGGTGGTGGGCCAAAAGATTCTCTTGAGAGATTATGTCTCTCAGACAGATTCGGAACGCCACAATATTCCCACCCAGCAGGGCTGTGGGTGAATGGATGGATGGTAAAATAAAAATAACAACAACCAGATTACTTAATCCACCACTTAAAACAGCGTCACCCTACTGAGCATGTTCAGTGTAATAAAGCTAATGCCATATTCACACACTGTACAATTTCAGCTGCCTCAGACTAAAGATGGACAATCGTGGTAAAATGTTCCACCATAGCTCAAAAAACAGGGGTGTTACATCTCACAATGAGACAGGAGCAAAGATGAAAGATAGAACCGTCTTATGACTAAAGACGGACTGTGACGATTATCAACAGTGTCAGAAATTTGGGGGTATCGTCTCAGAGTGTGACGGTCTGTCACTGCCCCTACAAGCTCTGTCAGCTAACTAACCAATTGGAACACACCATGAAATAGCATAAACATCAGTGCGTCTACACAGTACAGTAGCCTAGCAACAACAGCACCAGATACAACAGAGAAACTGGAAGAAAAATGTGCAACTCAGATAAAGACACTTTTTCACCACTACAACAACGCTTACTTTAGTTAGCGTGCATTAGTACATTAGCAGTAACCTGCTGATGACACTGCGTTTAGAGCCTGAAATACACTGAATTATATCTGTCATAGCCATGATGCAACGTATGTTCAGTCACACAGAGTAACATTCTGTAAATTAATTATCTTCTGATTTGACATCATGCAATATGACTTCAGTGAACCTGGCAAAAAACACTAAAATAATTTTAATAGAGTACACAGCCTGCAGCCTCTGCTATCTTGTGTTGTTGATTATGTTGTCACAAGCTGAACGAGTAGTTCTCATGATAATAATGGTAATAGTACTTCTGATTTTTGTAAAATTGTAAAATAAAACATGAAAACCAACACCCACTTCTTCTCTTAGGGTTTTGGTTGCGTGTATTCTGGCTCCTTTATGCAGTATGCATAAAATATTTAATTTCAAAAAGTTTCCATTACAAAAGAGAAGAAGAATTCAGAACTGCCATAGGAATCAGATTTAGTGACCACTATAAAGTCTCTCCTGTCTCTGTTGTTGTGTTTCCATGATGGTGACAGGACTGATTCCAACCACACTGGTCGTCACTCCTCTGATTTCTACCTCTGTAATTATTCTGTGACTGCTGGATAATTCTTTCTGCCCTCCCAGACCGTCTCAGTGCTGGAGGAGCGTCTCACCCTGACAGAGGACAAGATGAAGGAGTGTCTCCAACATCAGTCTCAGATTCTCAAGGACATGCGGGCATCAGGTGAGAGGCGCGAGACGGAGAGTGAGGGGACGGACAGCTCATCTGGCCATTTCACCTGAGCACGACCTCACCACTTAACTCAGGCATGAACATGAAGAACCACTTTTACTGTTTTCAACCCCAAGACTGTTGAAGATAATGTGCATAAATGTGTGATTCTTAAACGAACTCCATGGTGGTCCTTCTCAGGGGTCAGTGGGTTAATCAGGATTTGAACGCCACGTCGGAGTGAGTTATTGCGCACCTGCGTGTGCATGTTTATTACCGACATGTTTCCACCTGTCTTTCCTTACCTCTAAACGTAATCCAGCTGTGCAGCTAAGTCGTTTCTTTGTGTCCGAGTAAAGAGATGGTAAGAAAATAGAGCTTATCCGTATGTCGACTTACACGCATGTCAATGTGAGCAGGTTTAGCAGTTCGCTGCTTTAGCAATAATGTTTCATACCAATGTCTTTGTCAAATATGCTTCATTTTATGATAATTTATATTAATAAACATGATGTGTTGCACTAATTCCAAGAATACTGACTGTCTTTGCCAGATTTGGCTACTAAGGCTGAAATATTCCCCTTTCTAGTAGTCAAGAGAACATAACAGCCAGTAGTGGGGCTGGATACCAGAAAATCGATACTTTTCTGATATTGATCGAATGGCTTCAATACCAAGTATTTAAAAAAAACAGTCAATGTCATTTGATACCTATCATTGATACCATTGCTACATAGGTACAGTACGTAACTTTTATTTATATAGCACTCAATAAGCCACTAAAAAAATGTCTGTCAGCTAAAAGCCTGTCTGAAAAGAAAAGTCTTTAACTGCTTCTTGAAACCGTCATCACAGTCTAGACAGCAAAGAGATGGTGGTAGAGCGATCACCTCGCATCTGGTAACGGGATTTCAGGACCAGAAGTAACATCCGACCTGAGACCGTTTATGTGCACCAGTTAGAAGTCTTGCTGCTTAATTTTGGACAACCTGAAGTCAGTCCAGCTCCTTCTTATTAACACAGGTGAAGAGACTGTTACAGTCTTCGTATAACTGTAAAAAATTAATTAATTTTGTGCATTATGAATCTAGAAGAAAAAGAACATACTGTCGATTTTGCCTGTTTTAAATTGTAAATATACAGCAGTACATTCATCATCCATCACTCTTCTGTTGTTGTTCGCTAGCTTTTTGTGTACCACTGCTGTAAATAAGTTCTTATTTGTTGTCTTGCAAAGCTTTCTGGGTGATTTATTTCTATTGCCTCTGCAGCTGTAAATGTTCTGCCTTGCTCTGAAGACTATGGCCGTGCATGTTTTGCAGCGGTCGAGATGTGGTGAGTATTGTGGAAGAGGTGGGAGGAAACTGCTCAAAAAAAAAAAAAAAAAGAAAGAAAGAAAGCCACACAAAGGAAGAGCTCTCCTCTGGCTGCTGTTTGCCCTCACCACCACATCCTTCATTTCCTCCCTGGCTTTGCTTGTTTTGCTCCTTCTCCTACTTTTTCTTTTTTTTTTCTACTTGTTACATAAAAGTGTTTCATGGCCATGCATATAATTCAGCCAAAGTCAAGAGAAGACTGTTGGAGCAGTGGAAGACCAGTTAGGACACCAACATAACTGCATCAACAGTGGGACGTGAAGGTTTGTAGTTTTACATGAATGAGATCGTCTGCATTCAGCATCCTTAATGTGGATGCAGGGAACCCAATCAAACAGATGATTAAAAAACTCACCCTCTGTAGATTCTAATCTTTTAAATTTCTCGAAAACTTTAAAAAGTCAGGGTAAAACAGAAATTGGTAAATGTGTCTGAATCACCTAAATTTCCCCTCATCATCCCTCCTGATATCCCCTCAGATCCCAATCTGGAGCTAAAGAAACATTACAAAATTTAAACAACCTGAGGTCTATTATAAGACGAAAAAGGGTTTAAACATTTGATAGGACCAAAACAATGTGAAGCAAAGCACTTTTGCATACCTGAAAAACAAAATTCAAAATTCGCTGTTTTGTATCAAAATATGTCATTCACTGGAATTATGTGAATCCAAAGAGTTTATGCGTTTTTTCTTTTCTTTTGGACAGTCAGAATCAAGATAAGGGCATCGCTTCTTCCCCCGTACATGGACAAAGACAGTTTCTTATTTTAGAATATTCTGTCATTAAGTAGCTTGTTGCTAAAGTAAGTAAATGGGAAGTTGTTCAATGGTGTAGTGATCCGTTTTAAGTACTGGGAAGCATGTCTGCATCAGTAGATTGTATATTGACACTAGTCCATGTCACCCTGACCTATGTAAATGGTTTTGGGACAGCCTTCTCCACTCCCTCCATTATCTGATTTTCATTGATGCCATTGTTTTAAGATGGCTCTTGGTTGTGACCCTTTTCAAACCTTCTGAGTTTTCAGGTATGGTTCTGCGTGAGAATGGAATATGTGACTGCACAAAAATGGCAGCTCTCAGTGAACAAAAAAATCCTTTTTATACACTTTCTGTACACTTACAAAAT
>JBAMYA010047478.1:0-10390 GCA_037176975.1 Arrhamphus sclerolepis
GTAAAATGAAAAGGGAAAAACAAAATACATATATTTTTCGATGACAGTGCATGTATAAGGAAAAAGAAAAAGAAAAATATATTTCTGCTTTTATTTCTGATTATGTCAGTTCTGGTCCTCCATACAGGAGTGAAGCTTTCTGGGGTCAGCGAAGCTCTAAAACCGGGAGTTTACTGAGCAATGAATGAAGAAGGAAAGGCTTTGTCTCTGTATAGGTGCAATGAAAGAAAACAACAAAGCAAAGGGATCATTTATTTTATGTAATTTTCTACTTTCAAACAACGATGGTGTACCACTGTGATAAATCACATGGATTCAAAGTAAAAACAAAACAGAAAAGCTACACATATATCCCTTCATGGCTGATGTGGCGTGGATGACGTGGCCAAAAAGATTTCACTGCATACAGGGGTGGGTCCTGCCATCTTACATGTCATAATTTATCAGAAAAAAAAAACAAGACAAAAAAAGGAAGGGAGAGATAATAAAAATGAAGAAAAAAGTTATCACTTAGAAAGTTAAAAGGGATTTCTTAGAAAGTCTTAAATCTGCACCCTGAAAAAAATCCCTAAATGGATGATTTGAGTGAAAGCAAAACTGCCAACTGACATTCTATTGGCATTCTTTCTCTTATTCATTTTTCTAATATTTATACATACAGATGCATACAAATTAGTGCAGCACATTATGAGGGAAAACATGCAATATCACTGCAAAAAAAGAAAAAAAAAAAGACCCAAAAGACTGGCAGTTGGCTACGGTTTCTAGGTCCATTGCCAGCTGGGTATTGCCAGAATGATAATTAACGGTAAATATTGTGCAGACCTAATACACACAAACAAGTAAATTCCAGTTTTTAGCATCACGTCTCCAGAATAGAAACATTTATCTCTAGTTATTTCCTGTTCGGACCCGTTTTCTGTTGTTCTTTTCTGATTTTTCTAACAGATTAGTACCACTGATCTAAATAATTCATCGTCCAAGTAATTAACTGAAATGAAACTTTTTTTTTTTCTCGCCACCACCATGTAATGCCTTCTTTATTAAGCACAGAAAATGCTACAAATGAGTTTAGCAATATTTTATGTTGATATGAATCCCTTTATATCTCTTTCTACCCTATAGTAACCCGTTTTATCTGAGCTGCTATGAACTGCTATTGTGAGAAACAGTTAGATGTTTTGTTTTTGTTTGTTTTTGTTTGAATTCTGCGTCTCCCTTTCACTTTCATAATCTAAGTTGAGTGCACTCAGATGTCATCAGGGTTAACGAAAACACATTTTGTGCTCTCTGAGTCGAGAAGTGTGAAATAAGGTCACATTTCCCCTCTGAGTTGTTTCCTTGCACCTACTTGATCGGCCCCCCAACCCTCCCACCAAACTCACTAATTACATTTGGTTTTAAGTAGCTACATTAATTTTGCAGTAACAATGCTGTGCTGACCCAGTACCTGACATAATTCATAATTAATACGTACCACTTCCACCATAATGAGCAACTACCGTCAAGTAAATTATGCAGGGACGTGGAAGTGCATATGTGCTCATAGTGGCTTTGTTCAGTAAAATGCTGCTCTTTGCCTTTGGAGCAATCAGCTGTTTAAAAAAAAGTGTCAGTAAACTCTGTTCCTGCCAAGGAAATTATATCTGCAGATATATGATGGGCTTTAACACAGCTGGCTCAGCAAATCCAGGAAAGTCATCTAACCTTTTGAGGTCCAGGACATTTTATCATATTAAAACAAAAATCTAAGAATAAGGTGTGTCCAAGGAAAACCTGTATGTTTTAGAGCAGAGATTTTAAGTTATCTGAAACTATTTTGACGAGTGCATGCTGGGTGTTTGAATCATACATCTCTTGATACTTGGATACATCTTCAGTGAAGTACCTGGGGTCATCGTGGGTTTCTGGTCTTTGAACTTGAGACCGCATCTTCCAGGCGACCTGACAGGAATGATCAGTTCCTGGCCTGCATCCAAGTAGTATTAGCCCCCTGCTTGCTCCTTATGATCCACAGGCATCTTGAGGCCTTTTCCGCCGCTTCTGTGGCCCTGGTGATGGCTTTCTTTTTGAGAGCTCCAGTGATGTCTAGGATGCTCTAAGGCCTTGAAGAATGATCTGCCTCCAAAGTCCCTGCACCCCACTTCTATGGGCATACACCATGCTCACCACTTCCATCTGCTGTGTCCTTCGTCAGCTCTGCATATTTGTTTCCTCATTCTTTCACTGGCTTCCTCCGTCCTCTCCTCCCAGGGCACTGTTCGTCCACCTGTTTTCATGTTTCAGAGTACAATACGAGGTCTGGTCGGAGGCTTGGGTCTTGTGTGACGAATTCTGGAAACCTTGGTTATCTTGCCAGGTCCACTCTCATCTGTCAGTCATCTGCTGTTCCCAGGAGGTATACCTGCTTGAATGAATGTTATCTAATGTTTTGATGGTTTGAGGTACTTTCTCTGGTTGATGGTAGTACAGGTGGACTCTGCAATCACTGTCAGCACCTGGTCATAATGCCAGTGGCAGTGAATTTAGCCACCACAGCTTTGTTAAATGGTGCAAATACAGAGACTCAGTTGTACTCAAGTTCATTCACCAAAGTTCTTACATTTGTATAAAGCCTTAAAAGTCCACGAGTTTCTAATCGACACTCACACACATGCACACAAACATACATCATATGTACAGCACATAGTAAGTGATGTACAGGTGTAACCTTTGTCCTTGCAGTAGTTTTTTACTGTGCAAAGAAGATCATCCTGGTCCATCTTTGATTCTTCACGCATTTACATTTCCAACATGGTGTTCATGTCCACGCTGCTAAAAATACAAGCAAGTTCAATAATGAACCTTTCATCAGCCCCTTGCACAGCACTGAATTGTAAGTTTTATGGCAAAATATACACCAGAAAAATCATATCTACCATTTCTATGAAATGATGCAAACATAATCAAAACCAGCCCTCTGTTCAGGTTACGCCTAAGCACTATGTCAGAGCTTCTAGTTTGCTTTTTTCTTTTTCTTTTTTTTCTTTTTTTTGCTAGGCCAAGACTTAATACTCATTAAGGACAACTGGTCCCAACAAAGCTGTTTTTTTTATATGTAGGTCCGAATAAAGTAACAAAAAACAAATAATCTCACCTGTTATTCAAATGATCAGTAGTTTGAATTATAGGGCCTTTTCTTTTCAAACAGTGAACTCTTTGAACAGAGTGGTGACAGAGATGGAGCACAGGAATAATTGTTTCATTGCTCTGTTTGAAGCAGGCCCATCCATCAGGCTGCCTCGTGTCCTACAGAGAATGTGCATAATGTGGGGATGAGGATGGAGTCTGATGATGATGGGGAAGTGAAGAAAGAAATTTGCTCTGTGTGTGCGCTGTCTGAGGCGATGCTCTCAGTTGCATGGAAATTTTCCATCATTGTATTGAGAGAATGAAGCACAATAACAAAGGAGCTTTGTTAGGATCGTAGGGTTTGGTAGCGTGGACAGTCTGAGCGCTGGTGGACAGTCATAAATATGTGATCTAAAAAAAAACTTTACCACAGTATCTACAGGGTCTTCTATGGCTGCAGATGTATAATAGTGAGCAAAAATATTTTCACAACTAGAATTTGATGAATAATGCTCAGCCCAAGATTATTAGAAGAGATTTATTTGATTCCCTATAGTTACAGACATGGAAAAGGCTGAATATCACCTTCCAGTTCTAAAAAAAGAAAAAAAAAAGAAAAATACCACCTGAATTGACAAATACATAACATGTCAAACCATCTTTAACAACAATAAATTGAAGTAATTGTTTCTATATGACACTATCAATCTCTCACATCATTGAGAAGCATCTCGGTTCACTCGTCTGTGCAGTGCGGCTTCAGTTCATGGAGTTTTGCAGATATTCATGCATATATCTCTCAAAGATGCACCACATATTTTTTAATTCTCTTTTCTTTTCTAGATTCTAGATTTTCTAGTATGTTTTGGATCATAACCTAATTACGGTCAAGTGTTTGACAGAGAGCCTCATATTGGACACGTACCCTGACGTCAAACTCATGGTCAGTGCAGTGACTGCTAGATACCCAGGTCAGGGGACTCCAAAACAAGTCCAAATACGCCGCACCACCCACATCAATCCTGTCTGTCCAAAGAATAATGTTTAGAATTATAGTTGCTTATTCTGACTGAACTTGTTTTGTTTTAATTCATTTAGTATTCCCAAAATTATTTATATTTCACAGGTCAACTGTGAGTTACTTAAACACAATAGTCTTGGCAAAATCCCAACAAACTACTTTAAGAAGCTTGTGGAAGGAAACCCAAAACATTTGGCCAAAGTAATAGAATTTAAAGGCAACAATATGAAATACTAAATAAACATTTGTAAACTTCTGACTTTGCCCTCATTCTGGCATTGAACAAATGAAAATAATTTTGGTGTTTTTTTGTTTTGTTTTTTAGCCAGAAAAAGGAAATGCTCAGTCTAATATGATGTCAGACAGTGAAAAAAAAGGACACTATTTTTATAGTCTATTTCATTCAGTGTAACAGTAGTTTTTTCACATTCTGGTGCTGCATTTTGTTAAATTTTGACGAGGCGTAATAAGTCAATTATCTGAGGTTCATTAATTTTTTTGTGCATCCACCTTAATCATTTGAGAATCATCAAACGTAATAGATGCTTCTTGAAAATAGATCTGGAGTAGCAGAAGAAAACTCATGGCGATGATAAATAAAGGGATAAATAAAGTATTTTTCATGACTAAGATACAATAGGAGAATGTATAAACTCAGAAACACAGATGTGCCCCACAAAAGATTGAACTTGTAAGGCAACAGTCCTATTCCTACATCACTGTCCTTCATGTTGACATACGGATGTTAATTCTTGACGTTTGTTTTTTTTTTTTTACTGTTGACCTGATATATAAAACTGTAGAATTAAACAGGGGTGTACTTGCAACTGTAAATGCATGAATTCTGCCGGAATAACTCAATGTGCAGATGTTATCTGTGAAACAGATGTGCCAACCCTTAAAGGACGTCAGTTTCAGTTATTGTCTCAGATGAAAACAGTGCAGAAATATATATGCAAAACAAAAAGGCTCAAAGCAACAGACCTCATCAGATACTGACCCACTTAAATATATCAAACATACTCCTCAACAGAGATGCTGCCCCATCTTGACTAATTAAGAAGCCTTATATTCACTCTGTTTATTCAAATGAAGTTTTGGTGTCAGAGGAAGTGCACCTCAGTTGTGAAGTGAATGAGGTGTACATTCAGATTCTTTTAGATTTTTCTGCCTGTTTGAATGTTATCAGAATTAATTACTCGGTATGCTTGGTGTGCTTTATATAAGCTTCTTCCTACAATATGTAGATCAGCGCACTAACTGCACATGACCACCAAGATGAATCACATGACCACCAAGAATAAACGGATCACAATTATAGAAGTCCATCGAGCATCCAGCTTCTCAGCTTTATACATATATATATATATATATATATATATATATATATATATATATATGTGTGTGTACATAATCCATCTTACATGATCAACTTCAATTTGTTGTTAAGTTAAAGCGAAAGATTTTTTACAAATGTGACCCTGGACAGCGCTTGAACGCGGTATTTCAAGTCTTAGCATGAGCATCAGTCATGCTTTTGTTGAGTCATTATCATCTCATTATCACCTGAGCCACAGTCACCTCCGGCTGAGCAGTCGGAGATTTTCTGTTCTGTGACTGCCATCATCCAGGCTGTCTATAGGATGTTGGCACATTTTCCATTAGAGGAGCAACTACAGGGCGTGGTTTGTCTTAATTAAGCTGCGTGAAGCAACCAGACTAATGTTTGGACTAATACCGCAGTGGGGAACCATTGGTTTGGCGACATCCCTGCTATCCATGCACGTGTTTATCTGTGATGTATTTAGAGATCAGGTTTGCACCTCTTCTACAAGAGTTCAGCTTTCAAAGGCCAAGCATGAGACAGCAAAGCCCAGCGACAGTAAGAGGACCATATTTTCAGGTAAGAATGAGAAAAAAGTTTCATTTATTTGAAGGATATTTTTCACATGTTAAAAGTTTAGACACTAAAGACCCTTCATGAGCTATATACATAAAAACTATATACTTTCACGGATCAAAGTGGGTGTATTAGCAAACTGTTTTTCCACATCTATAAAAGTGTGTGTGCATATAGTTGGCTTTCATAAGTCTCAGTCATCATGGAATTATGGAAAAAAAAAAACAACAACAGCAACAACAAACATGCAGAAGCCTGTTTTCCATCCATTTTTTTTTTTACCCATGAATAAATGCAGAGACTCCCAAACTTTGTAATTTACATAATAAAACATTCAACACTACAGCTACATAAAACTAAGAATAAAAGCAACAGCAAATAAAAAGAAATTTTACAGAATGTGAAACTGAGGTGAAGTAGAGAAACAATATTTTGTGCTTTCAGTTCTAGAGTCTGAAACAGAAAAATTGATGAGTGGGACCTCTTAGTTCAGAGCAAATAACCCTGCAGAGGTCAGAAAGAGAATCATGTCACAATCAAATCATCAGAGCTAGTAGAGAACCAGTAAAACCTGTTTGATCTGCACCTGATAAACATGCTGTCAAGCCTGGATATTGGCTCATTCAGCTTTGAGGAGAGATAATCAGAAGGGAGATGCACATGTACATATTGAACCACGAGAGGCATAAAGTGGTGCATGACACATTGATCATTTCAGTCAGATATCAGAATGATTTCTGAACTGTTCTTCTCTTCAAGTTGCTTCATAAAAATGATTCAATGCAGCCAGAGAAGCTGCCCTCACATGTGACCATTGCAAATGACCATCTCACACTGCTGTCATTATTCATCGATGTTACAGTTCCTACAGGCTCTGAATAAGACAGCGGTTCAAGGAACTACATAAGGTATAGAAATGCCACATGGCAGTAGCGGTGTCAGAGACTTCAACAGAACAAATAGTTCCTAAAGCAAAACAAACTAAAAGCAGAGAGTCCTCAGATGCAGGTTGCTCCATTAAACACATTGAGCTAACTTCTAGTTATGGAAGTATATATAATTTCATATTTGAAACCATTGTGGACGTGCAGTTCCATGAATGACCACCAGGGTGCGGCTCCAAATCTGAATCAATCCCTACAGACAATTATCATCTTGATTTAGTTTTGTACTGCCTTGTAAATTTTCTTAATTCTCCTTGTGTTTTTTGCATCCCTTATTCCCTCTATATTTACTTCTGTTTTAATTTGAAGGCCACTTTCTTTGCATAATTAGTTCTGACACCAATGGTGTCATGAAGCTGTGGATGAATCCTGTTAAAGGTTTGTCAGATAATAAATACAACACAGTTGTCCGCATCAGGGAGTTTG
Organism: Arrhamphus sclerolepis; assembly: GCA_037176975.1. Classification (NCBI taxonomy): domain Eukaryota; kingdom Metazoa; phylum Chordata; class Actinopteri; order Beloniformes; family Hemiramphidae; genus Arrhamphus; species Arrhamphus sclerolepis. Next base: position 7,403 of record JBAMYA010047478.1, read on the forward strand.
CTGAAATACAGAAATGGCTTAATTTCTTTCTTTCTTTTCTTTTCTTCTGTTTTTTTATTTTTTTATTTTGCCTTCAATATCATATCAGCAATGTTCACTTCACCTCTTGAATGCTTAGTTGGAGAAAGGACATTGAATTAAATATCTGTATTAAGTCCTGGTTACAGGGAGCAGAGATCCAGGTCAAGCTTCTTTTTTTTTTTCTTTTTTCTATCCTCAGATCTCAAGGGAACATTTTGGAAGCAAAGTGTTGCCTCCTCAGCTTGGTGTGCGAAATTACAAGTTTACACCAAGATTTTGAGATCACCTGAAGCATGCAGTAACATGCACTTTTACCCCTCCTTGCACGGTAATTCCAAACCTGCAACTATTTGGAATTCACTAACATATACACATTCTTATAAAAAAAAAAAAAATAAAAAAAAAATACAACAGCATTCATGAATCCAGAGCAGATATTTAGTAAAGAGGAGATTTATGTGCAGATCTACTCATAGACTTATGAAAGTGATGCGAAAGACAACACCAAGTGATGAGAGAGAGGTAAATATTCTATGAATTGTATATAGAGAGAGTTTTAGTATACCAATGTTAAGAATGAATTTTGTTTGGTGGCATTCTGCTGGAAAAAGAGACAGAAGCAGAACTTACAAATGCAAAGACAAAAAAAAAGAGAAAGGAGCAGGTGATGGAAAGTGAAAGCTGACAGTGGAAGGAAAAGAGAGGTGAAGTGAACTCTCAGACTTATTCCAGTACACAAAGTGTAACATTAAATATCTTTAAAATTATTATCAATGTATTGGGGACATATTGGTAGTCTGACATTATCTAATTATGTTTTAGTTTATCTGTATGTTTATCAATGCACAATAAATCAAAAAAAGAATTGCAGATCTTGTACAAAAAAAAGTTATTACCCATCAACTCAGATAAAATGGTCTGGGCTATGCCCTGGATGTCCTCACAAGCTAGCAACGCCCCTGCTCCTCACATTTGCTGAATTTTCATATTTTCCAGCTCCTATGATGTCATCAAAAAGTCTGAAAACTGAAACTGTAACTGACTCTTCAGAAAGCCGATGGGTGACATCGCTGAGGGGTTGCTTTATGTAGTCAATTCAGAGTTTTCAGCTAAAAACAACTATCAAAAAGGAAAGAGACAATGATTAGTCATATCATCATCATCATCATCATCACATCAGTTCACAAGTTCACATAAAAATAGCACCAGAATTAATTTTGTTGTTCCAGGCTTAACTTCTCCAAATATATTTGTTTGTGACGATGTGTGAAGGTTCTTCCTTTTGTAATCACCAGTTTGTGTGTAGAAAAGGGTGTTTTGCAAGGTTTGTTTGTACATCTGGGGTTTATGTACCCCAGATGTTGCACCACTTTGAACATCCAGCTGTGCACTTTTGCAAAGCCTTTGCATCAGTGTCACTGCAGCAGAATCAGCCCAAGGAAGGCAGCTTTGCAGAATGAGCTCCTCACCTGTAAATAACACCTAATTCCTTCCTCTTTGTCATGTGTCTGCAGACTTCTTTAACCTAAATAATGCTATTCATTTGAAATCTAATAAAGTTGTTTATAAAAACAAACATGAAATCATTATATCAGTCTTGGTTCCCATATAGCTTATTGGCACATTTCAGCACTTCAGAATATTTGAATTACAGAGTTTCTTACACGCACAATCAGAACTGCCTCTTTATCGATGTTTATAACTTCTATAAATAGCTGACTTTGTTTTTATTACACAAAGATGAGACTTGTCAATTGTCGGGTTTAACTCCCCTCACAAAAAAAAGCAAAATGTGAAACTTTTTCATTTCAGTTCATTATCATGCACAACTATAATGCAGCTGCAAAGATGTTGAATGCCACAAACTTTGCTCCAAATAAGTATTCAATCTTTTGTTTAACGCCACCTTCAAAAAAATAAATAAATATATAAAATAAAACTATAAATAATAATAAATGAACTCACTTTATGAAGAAAATACACGTGTAACTGTTAGAATTTGGGGTTTTATTGTTTTGTTAGGGTTAGGGTCTTTTTCAGCATGGTTGCTCTTGTTTTCTTGTCTCTTTGTCCTGTTCTGTTTTTTTTTTTTTTTTTTTTTACTTCCTGTTTTATTTTGAAGGCCTGTCTTGTTTGACTTTCCTGATCCTCATCTCCCTGACTGTTTGCACCTGTGTCTCATCAGCTCCTCCTATATGTTATCCCTGTCTTTCACTTCCTCTTTGCTGGTCTGTACTGTCTCCTCTGGTTTTGTTGGTGCATTGTTCTGGTTCTGTTTTTGGTATCTGTCTTGTTTTGGATTTTTATCAATGTTGGTTTAAATATTAAAGACTTTTTTGTTGGATACTCCTGCCCTCTGTTCCTCCTGCATTTAGGTCCTCCTCTCATACAAATGGTGACACGAACATCATAATCATTAACCATGTAGAGAATTAAATCAGTCCATATATTGTGATTGTCCTGCGAGACACGGTCTGGTCCTCGCTCAGTCATGCTGAAAAGGAACTAATCCATTTTCTGTGGTTGCATATGTCTGTGATTGTGAGAGCTCGCCAGAAAATGTGCACTAACTGATTTCAGTGACACTGTTCTTGACAACAACAGTGCGCAGAGACCACTCAAGGCGCTTTGACAAATCAAGCAGCTTTCTCTCACTGCCACACACACAATAACTCAACTGAGTTATTTAATGGACCAAATGACTCCTATAATTACTCCTATTAGTCCAATAATTACTCCTATAAATCAAATTAAGTTATGGTTTGTGTAAATGGCACCTTGGCAGTATTTTCTGCAACCAAATGGCCCAAGCAGCATGGGCATACAAGTTATACTTTCTTTATTTATTTCATTCATATTCATTCATATTTAGTTTATTAAGTTTATGGAATGGGGCAGCACGGTGGCTTGGTGGTCAGCACTGTTGCCTCACAGCAAGAAGGTTCCTGGTTCAAGCCTCCACAGGGG
>JBAMYA010047479.1:0-10389 GCA_037176975.1 Arrhamphus sclerolepis
ACAATTCTCTAAAAGGAATAAAAGGTTTTTGTGGAACCTTGATATATCTTCTAATGAGAATAATAATAATTGTAAGCAAATACAAGAGATATTTAGCTTTCTATTGCAGATACTAAGAATCATACATTTTTTTCCAAGTTTAAATGTATGATTCTAATAATTAATGATTTTAATATTTATTGCTGCTCCCTACAACTCTCTTTCACTGTCACTAACCAACACAAATTAGTCATTTTCAAGACCAACAACAGAGTCATTAGGACAGCTCACGCTGTCATTTGATCCACTGGCTCTTCCTTCTGCTGGATCCCTAGTGCCGGAAGAGCGCTTCCAGTAAGCCACAGATACTCTTATGATAAAGGCTTCACTGGAGGACCAAAGTGATATTTCGGTGGGAAATGACTGCTGCTTGTCACATTATCACCCCTACTCTGTCGAAAATCAATAAGTACCCACTTTGCGAAAGGTCCATCTGGGAGGACTTCAGCTTCTGATGCTGATGCTACGTTTGATGATTCTTATTGTCTCACTCCTAAAGAAATCAGTTGATTCTAATGCTTGCTCTAATGCTTAACACATGTCATCACTTTGTTTTTGGTCGTCTCAGTGGTGTTAAAAAAAAATGATGTGGATCTTATGCATAACTGGAGGATGTTTTGGGGAAAGCCTGGTCATGAAAATGAGCCCAAATTTTGGAAAATCAGATGCAGACTGTAAAATATAAGTATACATAAGATCTTTAAGCCAAGTCTCTGTTAGTTAATGATCTAATTATTAATTCTCGGGACATTTTCTGTTTATCAGAGATGTGGCTACAGGACTAAGAGTATGTCATAGATTAAGTTGGGCACGGCCCCTGCGCCATCTCTGGTGTTTCTGCCTGTGCATTAGTGTTTACGTTGCTCTTCTATTACACCACCAACCACCAGACAGCAGTGTAGGTTCTTTTCTGTACTACTGGAGCTCGCAGTGCCAAGGTTCCTTTGTTTTTAACTTTCTCAGACATATGACAGAGTGTGAAAGCCAGCGGCAGAGCCAATGGCTAGCTCTCTTTCAAGTAAATCAAATGAATCCACACATCTAATTGGTCAGCTTTATTGATTAATATAAATTGATCTGACATGGTTAAAAAAAAAAAGAAGATCCCAGTACAGTTGTCATGGATACATCTAACTACAGAGTCCCTGAAGGGTCACGATGAGAAATATTTTATAATGAATCATAATACATGAGCTCAATTTCAGAACATGTGAGCTTGATTTGTAAAAGTGTTCCCTCAGTATATGCGATTGGACACTTGTTTTCCTAAATCATGGACTCATTTTGCAAAATTGTGAACTTGTTTTTTTAAAAAAAAAAAAAACATGTTCTCAATTTACTTTACTTTGATTTTTTTTTTTTTTTTAATAAATTGTGCTCACTCTTCTTGGCATCCTAGGCTGGCGTGGTACGAGCCAAGGTGGCACAGCCGCATGAAAGAGTTTTTGACAATGCTGAAGTTAACCTCCAATTCAGTTTCCAATTCATGAGAAAATTAAAGGGCTATTCCACCACATCTATAGGAGCTGCTACTTTATAGTATTTTATTTGTTTTGTTATCTTCTGTACTGCTCCATACTGTTGTTGGTTTTACTTATGTCATTATGTTCATGTTATTTATGCTCTTTGTCAAAAACAAAATTTCCCACCTGGTGGGACAGTAAAGTTTACCTTATGTCACCTAACCTTACCAGATCAAAAACCACAACACAATTGCTCAAACCTGGAACAAATATGTCTTAGATAGTAACTAATATATGAAAACACAGATTCATGAAACATTTTTCTAACTTGTGAAAATGCAAAATATCAAAATCTATTTCAACTATCAAACCATCTTAGACCAGGTCCCAATATAAAACCAGAAGACTGCTCAAACCCAGATTAGATTATACCTTGGATAGTAAGGAATATATCAAAGACAATTTTCTGATCTGTGAAACATTTATTCAATTTGTGAAAATGCAAAATGGATCAATTTTGATCATTTTTAAAATTTTCTGTGAAGCTCATTGAACTCACAGAAGTCCTTGTCTCTTTATGCCAGTGCTTATTTTCATCAGGCGCTCTTCTTTTTCACTAAAGACATCATAAATTCATCCATTTAAATTCATTAAAGGCATCTCTATGTTTTTGGTATGTCTAGAATGTTTGGTTAGGAGTAGTTTGTTGTTTGACATCAACTCCTCAATTTGAGGATAAAATCTGTGTAGCATTTTAAAGATATTTGTTTAATCTTACATGTCAGACTTCTGAGAAAATAGCCAGACTTTTCCAGATACATATTTTCCACAAAATTAGACCAGTGTTTTAGAGGCGAGTGTACCAATGAGAGCTATTTGGAAAATTGTTCGGTTTCCATCCCTGTGTTGAGAGACAACTTTTATCAATACTTGTATCTGGTGTGGACATACTTATTGCCCCTCATCTTGGTGGCTGTACATTGGAGTTCACTCTGGTGGACGAAAGGGTGGGGGGACGGGTCCTGACTGTTGTTTGTGCTTATGCACCGAACAGCAGTTCAGAGTAGCCACCCTTTTTGTAGTCCTTGGATGGAGTGTTGGAGATCACTCTGTGTACTTCCTCGTCCTGCTGGGGGACATCAATGCTCACGTGGACAATGACAGTGGGACCTGGAGGGGCGTGTGGGAGGAACCCAAGTGATGTTTTGTTGTTGGACTTCTGTGCTCATCATGGATTGTCCATTACAAACACCATGTCCAAGCATAAGACTATCCACATGTGCACTTTGCACCAGGACACTCTAGGCTACAGTTCGATGATCAACTTTGTAGTCGTGTCATTGGATTTGCGACTGAATGTCTTGGACACTCGAGCTTCAACCATGTCCCGAGGGAGGCGGCGACATTGAGTCTGAATGGGCTCTGTTCTGTGCCTCTATTGTCAAGGAAGCTGACTGGAGCTGTGGCCGTAAGGTTGTTGGTGCCTGTCGTGGTGGAAATCCCAGAACTTTCTGGTGGACACCAGTGGTGAGGCATGCCATCAAGCTGAAGAAGGAGTCCTATCAGACTTTTTTTGGCCTGTAGGACTCCAGAGGCAGCTGACAGGTATCGGCAGGTTAAGCGGGGCACAGTTTCAGCGGTTGCTGAGGCAAACACTCGAGCATGGGAGGAGTTTGGAGAGGCCATGGAGAATGACGGCTTCGAGAAAATTCTGGTCCACCATTTGGCATCTCAGGAGTAGGAAACAGTTGACTTGGGATGTTGTGGATCGGTGGAGAGAATACCTTGAAGACCTCCTCAATCCCACCAACACGTCCTCCAATGAGGAAGCAGAGTCTGGGGACTCAGGGGTGGGCTCTCCTATCTCTGGGGCTGAGGTCGCCGAGGTACTCAAGAAGCTGCACTGTGGCAGGGCCCAGGGGGTGGATGAGATCCACCCAGAGTTCTTCAAGGCTATGGATGATGTGGGGCTGTCTCGGTTGACACACCTCCGAAGCATCGCATGGACGTTGGGGATAGTACCCCTGGATTGGAAGACTGGGGTGGTGGTCCCCCTCTTTAAAAAGGGGGACTGGAGGGTGTGCTCCAACCACAGGGGATCACACTCCTCAGCCTCCCTGGGAAGGTCTGTTCAGGGGTCCTGGAGAGGAGGATAGTCGAATCTCGGATTGAGGAGGAGCAATCAATCAATCAATCAATCAAACTTTATTTCTAAAGCACTTTTCATACAAATGGAATGCAACTCAAAGTGCTGTACAGTTATTGAACAGAGAAGAAATGTATTAAAATAAGAATAGAATAAAAGCCATAAAAGAAATACAAACTAAAAACAGATTTAAGAAAAATTAAAACCCTATATAAACTAAACAAATATGTTTTAAGTTGATGTTTAAAAATGTCCAAATCTGTGGCTCCCCTCAGATCCTCCAGCAGGTTGTTCCAGCGCTTTGGAGCATAGAAGCTGAAAGCAGCTTCAACAAAAGTTTCTATTCTTGCTTTAGGAGCAACTAAAAGAGAAGAACCAGAGGATCTGAGGGGTCTTCCTGGTTCACAGGCTAAAAGCATCTCAGAGATGGACTCTGGTGCAAGGTCATGAAGCAGAAAATCAATATGGAAACTAACAGGAAACCAGTGTAGAGATTTTAAAATCGGTGTAATGTGTGCTCTCCTTCTGGTCTATGTCAGCAGTCGAGCTGCTGAATTTTGAATTAATTGTAATTTTTTAGTTTTTTATGGTAGACCAGAGAGGAGAGTGTTACAATAGTCTAACCTGCTAGTGATAAAAGTGTGTACCAGTCTCTTTGGCAATGTTTAAATGATAAAATGTAGTTTTTGTTACCTGGAGTACGTGTGGTTTAAAATTAAAATTAGAATCAAATTAAATGCCCAGGTTCCTTGTCTCTTGGCTTGGGTTTCGCCCATATGAAATTAGTTTGCAAGCCACTTTCTCTTATTGAGCTTTAGAGCTGTCTCTTTGAGCTGTCTCTTTGAGCTGTCTCTTCCTGGTTGAGCTTGAAAAAAATTATGTGACATCCAGGCTTCAATATCTAAAATACAGTTAAAAAGAGAGTCAATTTTCTGGGTGTCATCAGGAGACACAGCTACATAGAGATGCCATGTCTCCTGATGACACTGCCTAGGGGTAACATATATAAGTTAAAAGAAGTGGTCCTAAAATTGGTCCTTGTGGTACCTCACAGGTAACCTTGTATTCTTTGGAGAAGTGATCGTTTACTGTTACAAAGAATTTTCTTCCATGTAGGCAGGAGGTAAACCAGACAGACCAACATGTTCACTTAATCTATTTAAAAGAATTTTGTGGTCAGCAGTGTGGAAAGCAGCACTGAGGTCCAGTAGTACCAGAACTGTAAGTTTGTTTTTGTCCAGGTTATTTCTTATATCATTTAATACTTTTAAAAGGGTTTCTCAGTGCTGTGCTGTGCCCTGAAACCTGATAATAAATAATTTCTAATCATTTCTAATTTGGAGCTAGAGTTTAAAAACATAGTTAACTGAGTAAAAACGAGTTTCTCTAAAATTTTACTTAAAAACGGGAGGTTTGAAATCGGTCTATAACTACTAGGAGATAAAATATCCAAGTTCCCTTTTTTAAAAAGCGGTTTGATTAAAGGTGTTTTAAAATCACTGGGGAATACACCAAGCTGTAGCGAGTAGTTAATGCTAATGCTCAGCATGTCTTTAGGTACAGAGTTAAAAATAATTTAAGGGGACGTGGAGGATTTCAGTTCCGTTACTGCTTGCCTTGGGGCATTCACATCAACCAGGTCAAAACAGTCGTACTTACGTACTTCAGGAGTATGAGGTCCCAGACTGCCTTGTACAGGCTGTACAGTCTCTGTATTCCCGGTCCCAGAGTCTGGTCCACATTGTCGGCAGTAAGTCAAATTCGTTTCCGGTGAGAGTTGGACTCCGTCAAGGCTGCCCTTTGTCACCGATTCTGGTCATTACTTTTTTGGACAGAATTTCGAGGCACAGCTGAGGTGTTGAGGGGATCCGGCCTGGTGCCCTCAGGACCAGGTCTCTGCTTTTTGGAAATGATGTGGTTCTCCTGCCTTCATCAAGCCAGGACCTCCAGCTCTCACTGGAACGATTCACAGCCAAGTGTGAAGTGGCTGGGATGAGAATCGGCACCTCCAAATCCAAGACCATGGTCCTCAGCCGGAGTGTCCTCTCCGGGTCAGGGATGAGGTCCTGCCCCAGGTGGAGGAGTTCAAGTATCTCGGGGTCTTGTTCACGAGTGAGGGAAGGATGGAACGGGAGGTCGACAGATGGATCAGTGCAGCGCCCACAGTGATGCTGAGAGAGACTGAGAGACTTTGGCTGCTGGTCTGCTTTATCGTTATCTCTTGTGGGTTGGATGAATCTGGTTAAGATGGTTGTTATGTCCAAATTTCTCTACCTCTTCAAGCATTTTCCCATATACGATACTAAATCATTTTTTGACAAACTAGATGGGATAATATACATTTTTTTATGGGGAAGCAAGCCGGCTCAAATTCCAAAGGTGATATTACAATATTCCAAAAGGGATGGAGGCCTCACACTCCCTAACTTTAGGTGATATTACTGGGCAGCTAACGTGCAGAAAATCTGGTACTGGTTGGATGACACGTGATTTCTCCCTGTAGGCTGCATTTGAAGGAGCCTTTGAACTGGGACAGGCTTCGGCGCGTCGCTGTGACGTAATCGGCCTTCAAATGCGGCCTTTGAAGGATGTGGCCGCTGGATTGGGACAGACCTATTGTCTACTGCATGTTAATCCTGGCCATTTTATAGTTTAGGTGATTTCTGGCATCAGGGGAGTGACTCTGGCATGCCAGAAATCACTGTTTAGTCTCCTGGGACTTTTAATCTTGATAAAAATTATTTGAATAATTAAATCCCCTTTTTTTCAATCCACTAGCAAAATGCCCCAGTTTTTCAGACTGGATTAAGCTGATCCAGATATCTCAGGATAAGGATTTCTAGATCTGAATTTTCTGTGATTTAATACTCCTCAATACTGCCATCTGCTGGAAAAATTATTTCACCATTTTTTTTAAGGCAAAATAAAATCATAGCATCAAGCATTTTAAAGAGAACAAATCGTTCACTTTATTCTCCATCTCCACACTTTAAAGATTAATTCAATTGTTTATTTACATTTTATCCAATCTTCACTTTTCTGTTTTTGTTCTAAAATTTATTCTCATTGGGCCTCATTCATGAATACGCCACATAAATAAGTGCGTGCGTAAAATCACTGTGGGATTCCTGAAGCCAGTTTTGTTCTCACCACCGTACGTATGTTTGTGAATCAGACTCGTTCTAAATTGACAGACACGTGCTCACAGTTAGTGATGAATGAAGCCGTTCCACGAGGAGAGACGCACATTTCACAGTTCGTAAGAAGCGATGGCACCAAGAGGCGAAATAAGAACTTTACAACCACAGCAACTGAAACAATTGTGTCTAAGGTGGAAGCCAGAAAAGGAATACTTTTCCAGAGTGTCTCCTCAGTATGACGGTGGTGAAAAAAAAAAGCAAGAAGAAAAGTTTGTCAAAACAACCAAACAAAAAAACAACAACAAAACGCGTTCCAACTGTTCTGTTCTGCAAAATAAATGAGTTGTGGGTTTTTCCTGGATAACAGGGAAAGCGTTAAGGATGTGGCAGGCAGCATTACAGATCATCTACACATTGATGGAGTTTTTTCTGTTCATGTTTTGCATCGATGTAGCTGTGATGCTCACATGGGTACAGTCTATTGCGTATTTGGTATCCAGCTGTGCCGTGTGTCCCCTCCTCACATCGGTCTGATCATGTTCATCGTATGAGAATTTAAATTCAGGCAACAGCCTTTGGATGCCATTTAATACCCGTGGGATGACCCGGCTCAGAGAGGGTTCTGAAATCCCAGACTGAAATGTACTTGTAGCCATGGAAACCGAGCTGGGCAGGACTTGTACCTGATGAGGTATCGGATGAGAACGACGTGTCGGGTGGTGTAGACGCTCCAGAGGATCGCATAGTTGCAGTAGCACGACTTTGCAATCAGAAACGGCTCATAAGCCACTCATCATTTTCCTTTAAAATCATTTTAAGGATAAATCTCTTTTCAATGAATGTGGTTTCATATGCTCTGCGTGCACTTAAAAGGTCTGTGTTTGCTTTTTATGCATCAGTTTAGCTTTCCTCATTGGTGCGGTGGTCCGAGGAGATTCTAAATTTGTTTGCAGAGTAAGAACAACTTCGGGTAAGAAAATATTAAATCCCGGATTTGTTCGTCGAACGTTTGCATGCACAGTTTAAGAACAGATTTGTGTGTACACAGTTAGTAAATGAGGCCCATTGTTAGCAAAACCTTGCAGCTAACTCTTTTCTGCTAAATCACACCACAAACCACATTTTGGCCCTGATGCTTTGATATGCCATTAATAAAGTCAACATCATGACCTGCTCTTTTTTTTTCTTTGTTCTTAGTTAAACTTAGACAGAAAAAGGTGCACAATTTTCAGACGGTTCTTGGACTCACTTAGACTCAGAAAACTGCAAAGGCGTCACATATTTTAGGTGTAAAACCCAACCTCACCCCAGTGGAGGTTAAGGTTAAAGCAGCAACATTAGTGTTTGACACAGATCAATTTCTGGAGGAGGAAATCTATTTTTGCAATGCTGTCACAGCCATGTGAGAACTTTTATGCACACTAGCACTGCACTTTAGCACCCACAGTCTCGTTTTCACAAATAACACAGGTCTGACTTTTCACTGCAGCCAACTTATCATGAACTCAGATATAAAAAAAAATCTGAATCAATTAATCATAAATACAAAATTAAGAGCTGCTGTTAAGGACAACTCATTCAACTGATCATACACTGTTGTGCTCAAAAAAACAGTTTACAAAAGTGAGTAAAGCTCAAAATCCTTAGAACAGCTTTTATTTCAAAACATGCAAAAGAAATGGGAACACTGCACATTCAGTCTCACATCAAATGTGATTTGCTACTGTTTACTAAACAGGAAGTGAAGAGAAATGAATATAAAAGAAAATGATATGTGGTTGACACGGCATGTTCACTATAAAGTTGACTGTACATTACCATTCTATGGTGACCTCAAAGTTATTATATTTTGCAAATGAATATTAGACTGATAAAAGAAGAAGCAGCGTGTAGTTAGCTTGGTGAAGTCGTTCATTCTGTATAAAAATAAGTGACTCTTATTTAAGAGAGATGGCAGCAAATGTGCATGCTGGTTTTCATGTGTTTGTGTTTGGAGGGAAAACATATAAAGTAGTGCAGAAAATGATAAGTCTGATGAAAACAGTCTCAAATGATTTAAAATTGCAAAAAAAAACAGAGCTACTGATGAGCACTGATCAGCTCCAGGGTCATCAGTGAAGATCTAAAGTTACCTGTGAGGACTGGAACAATTAGAAGACGCCTATGTGAAGCCAAGATATCAGCAAGAAGACCCACAAAGTCTAGAATTTGCCAAAGAACACATTGAACGATTTAAAGTTTCAACATTCATGGACTGATGAAAGAAAGATTATTGTTTTTGGCTCTAGATGCCACAGACAGTTTATCAGACGACTCCCAAACCCTGAACTCAGGCAACAGAACACTAAAGACAGTGAAGCATGGAGGAGGAAGCATCATGATATGGGGACATTTCTCATATATGGTGTCAGGTTTATTTATCACACATCAGGATCATGGATCAGTCTGAATACATCAACATACTGAGGAGGTCATGCTGTCTGAAGACAACAACCTCACTCATATTACTTTTTCTTCACTTTTGGTAAAATAAACAGTAAACAAAGTTGAAAACATTTTCTTCATGCTTTGATTTGGAACAGAATGTGCATTCTTCCCAAAGCATCTGCGTGCTTGGAAACAAGAGCCATAAGGATTTTGAGCTTTTTCCACTTTTGAAAGACAAACATGCTGCTCTCATTTTGAACAGTAACTTGTAAATCCTCTTCACATGTAAAATGTTTCTGTTTCTTTTGAAACAGCACGGTGACAGCTAGACTGACAGTCCCACAGTCATTTACAACTAAAGCCAGAAATGTCGACTCGTGAATCATTGTTTCAATCAGCTGAAAGTGAGTTTTGTTTTCTTAGTCACCAACTGTGTCACCATCAGCTGACTGGTGACGTCCACTTGAGGTCTTGCAGGTCTACAGTGCAGTTTCCTTGGCAAATTTTTTGCCAAATTTAGCTACTTTCTATTCCCCATCTATATCCAAACAGACACTTGGCTGTCTTTCTTTCTATGTTGTTACTATAAATGTCCATCGCAGAGATGTCTTTGACTCGTATGGCTGCGTGAACATGGAGATGTTGTGGTTACAGGTTTAGGATCAAAGTGCTACATAATGCACAATGTAACAACAGCACAATCCACCACATGCATTAAATAGATGGTATGCTGCTTCCCCAAAAATGTGATTTTAAATATGCACCCACTGACAGCAATGTACCCCATAATGCAATGGGCCACTTCAGCATAAGCAGGTAAGAGTGGGCAGCTTCAGATGATGAGGCAACATAAATGCTACCAAACTGGAACACCACATACTAACAAGGACGGCTGTACCTGCGTGCACCACATCCTACACTCTGGCTTACATGTGCTGTAAACGGTGTGCAGTTTTAGAAATGGCTGCAGTCTCGTTAGTAAGAGCTGTCTGACAGCGGGATTAATGAATATATAATATTCAGCTACTTCTTTTGGCTTGAACAACATTCTTTCAGAAACAGTTGGCACTGCCAAGTGTGGGTGCTCGAACCATCTGAGCACACTAGAGCACTTTCCTCCACAACCTCAACCTCAACCTCATTATTGATACGCATATATACATACATACATATA
>JBAMYA010047480.1:0-10387 GCA_037176975.1 Arrhamphus sclerolepis
GGAGAAGCAACCTCCAGCAGACCCAGACTGGGCAGGGGCAGAAATGAACTGAAAAAGAAAACAAACAACCAAAAAAAGGGGGAGTATAATGCCTGCATAATTACTTTATGCCTAATTGACATACAGAGTTCAAAGCTGTGTTGGCAGCTCACAATTTTGACCAGTCTGGACAGGAGAGAAGAAGGGGTTGATTCCGGGTTCACACTGTACGATTTTTAGTCTTTATAAGAAAAAAAGTCGAGGCACATAGTACTTATGTCACAGCATCAAAATATATTAGGACCAATTAGGACCATGTAAGATGGACTCCGGGAAGCGTTGCCAGACGCCCAGAGAGAAACCTACAATCAGACAAACTGCTTCTCCACATCTTTCCCGTTTTTATCATCAATGTGTCTCAAACTACAATTGTGGAAACCTGAAATGCGTACACAACTAAAACAGACAGCCTACCTTCCAATATTTGCAAGCAAATTTAGATAAAGACAACTGAAAGTCACTTATAATAATCCAACATGGCAACCATGATCAGTGTTTACTATGTGGAGTTAGCCAAACGCTAACCATAAGATGAAGCTATCTAACATATATGATCACAACAAATGTCATGACAGAGGCAACAAGGAAAGGGAAGGGGGTTTGACAGAAGAGGAAAGAAAAAGGGAGAGAAAGGTCATGTGAACGAGTGAATATTGGCCCGACATAAACTTGCTGGTGTGAGCTGAGACCAGAGGGCTGTGAGTCGTATAGCATCCCATCATTGTTGTTATTGGATTAGTAAGTCATTTATACAGAAATAAATTGGCATATTTCAGGCTGAAAATACAGTGTCATTAGCAGGTTGCTGCTAATGTGCTAATGCAATGATCACTATAAAGTTAGCGCTGCTGTAGCGTGTTTGTGTGTTTTGAAAAGAGACGTAATAAAGATGACGTAAAAGAAGTATATTTCTCTTTATTTTAGTTTCACATTTTTATTCCCGTTTCTCCGTTGTATCTGCATTGTTGTTGCTAGGCTACCGTGCTGTGTAGATGCACTGATGTTTACGTTATTTCATGGTGCATTCCTATTGGTTGGTTAGCTGACAGAGATCGTAGAGGCAGCGACAGGTCGTCACTCTCTGAAACGATTCCAAAGTTCTGGCACTTTGATATCTGTCCAAGCGTCTTTGGTCATAAGACGGTTCCATCTTTCATCTTTGCTCCTGTGTCACTGTGAGATCTACCACCACCGTTTTGGACCATTTTCCCACGATTGTCCATCGTTCCTCTGAAACGGTTGAAATTGTACCGTGTGAAGCTAAGCTTTATGCTCCATGTTAACCTAGAATAAACGAGACTTGCATATTACTGCACCGTGTGTGTGTGTGTTTTGCAGAGATCTGAGCAGATCAGTCAAAACTAAAAAGCTAATATTGCAGGGACTAGCAATAAAATGAAATGTTTCAGACAAAAAGCGATGAGGAATATGTATTTATGAGAAATTTAACATTGTTTTTGGACCAGCAAATTAAACCCATTCTAAAAAAAAATGCTCCTGAACTCAACCTTTCAAGATTAACAGGATACCTCCACCGTTCTTGTTTGTGCTGGAAATGAAGACAAAAATTTGAAAAATACCAATTTAAATACAGGACAAAAAACTTTTTTTTGCTTCAGTTTAACTTTTATTTCTTTGCAGACAGTTTCTGTCGTCAGCTTGAGTTAATTTAATTTCCATCCGTTTTTGTGTAACAGTGCAGAGTCGTCATCTAACTTTTCTATTCATATTTCTCCACACACTCCCAGTTAGGACCAGGTCATGTCTCCAGGCAGGCCAGTCCAGTAGCCATGCCCTTTTCTTTTCCAGACATGCATTTGATGATGTATGCAGAAAGCGCTTCTTCATAGTCCCACTGGAAAATGCATGCATCAGGAAGGCAGCATATGTTCTTCCACCATTACAACATCTACTTTTCTGAATTAAAGCTGCCATTACTGAAGCCTAAATGATGTTTTCCAACACACCACAGTACATATCCCCACTTTGTGATGGTTGTGAAACCTTCCAAGGCCAGAATTATGGCCGCTGGAAAAGGTTAACGTAAACCTTAGTTTTTGAAATGTAAAGTCTTTAGTGATGTGCATGAATGAATATTTATATTGTAGTGCTTGACAAAGGTTTCCCACAGTAATCCCTTGTCCATGTGGTTGTATCGTCTTTTGATGAATAAGGAATGATCAATGTTCTTGATCTGCGTGATTAAACGGCACACCCTCTAGAATATTCTCAGGACCAGGCTGAGAATATCAATCTGATTTTAGAGCCAGACTTAGTGCTGAGTCAGTTTTTTCTAAAGGTCCGTAATGACATTGCCTGTATTGGTGCTCCTTGATCTAATTGGAACTTTTGACGTCTTGGACTGTGCACTTCCTCATTTACAATGATGTGTAGGCATCTGATGCACTGCACTTAAGTGGTTTAGCTTTTTTTTTTTAACAGGATTTCTTTCTGTAACAATTGATGGCTTCTCATCACATGATCCCCTTTCTTGTGGGGTACCACTTGGCTCCATTCTCGGCCCTCATCATCTTGTCATATTTGCAACCTTTTAGGGGCAGTTATCGCTAAATATTATGCGGATGACTTGGAAATATATCTGCCTTTGAAAGCAAATAACATTGATGCACATTTTGTACACTTGAATGAGCACAAAAACAGAGAATTATATTAGGCTGTTACATTCCAAATGTTAATCTCTTGAACTGTGGCTGTGATGTACTTTAAACCGGTTACGAGAAATCTGGGAGTACCTTTTGTCAGTCGCCTAAAGTTTGTTTATACAGATCAAGTTTTAAAGATAAGCTTTTTCCATCTTCGTCTTCTGGCCAGAGTTGAGCCCTTTCTCAACAGAGAGGATCTGGAGAGGGCAGTACACGCCTTTATTAGCTCGAGGCTGGATTACTGTAATTCACTTTGGTCTCAGCCAGTCTTCCATCAGACGCCTTCAGATTGTTAAGAATTTTACTGGTCAGTTTCTGTTTTAATTTTTTTTTGTTTTGTTTTTTTTTTAAATACACCCCACTCAACGATGTTCACATTACTTCCAATCTGTCATCCAACGAACAGATTTTAAATGTGTTTTTGTGATTTTTTTTTTTTTTTTTTTAACACATTACTTCCTGATATTTGCACTGCTCCAGAAATTATGCTCTTTAAATCCAAACTTGGTGACATTTTCTTTTAAAATGCATATATATGTTTAATTATGTTAATTTTTGCTGCATGTTGTGTATACAAACCACTTTGGACACATGCTGGTCCCTGAAAGGACGACACAAATGTTGTTGTAACTGATGTAGATTATTTAAAAATGGTCAATGATTGGCCTGATTAATCAGCTCGACAAATTAAACACTGCAATATTCTACAGTACACAGTAATGGCCCAGCCAATCTAGATAATTCAACAGATTTTTTTTTCTGTCGATCTTTTCTGTTATCTTTTATAAATCCTAAGTTGTCTCAGAATTAACTTTTTGGGAAAAGATGCCCTCAAGTGCAAAAATAGATATTATGAGAGAAAATCATGAAATGTCCATGGTTCATGATATTGACTTCAAAGAAATAACAATCCACACCCTGATTTAGGGTTTATGCAGGAATTTTGATGTCATAATGATAATATTATTTATGCTCTGAAATGCCCGGAGAGCCTAATAGTACACTTGATATAATAGAGGTCTCCTGCAGTAGCAGTAGTGTAGGCTTTTACTCTGTTGTAAATGCAGAGAGTGTTGTCTCTTGCACAAAACTAGTCAGTGAAACCATAACCAGAGGCTGCTGCAGCAACCCAAGAGTCGCCCGCGTCTTCACGGGCGAGATCAAAATCTATGGGGACACAAGTGTTTAGCATTCAAGCACAGACCTCAAGCACACGCACTCAGAGGGCATAGAGAGTCGGCCAGCCACCTCTTTCAGACTACAGATTAGCATTGAAATAAGCGCTCCGGTTGTGTTCAGGGGATTGGCAGCAGCTCGGGTCAAACAAATCAAACGCTCACTTTGCTTTGTTTTTGTCTCCGTTCAAAGACTGTGGATGTATGTTTAAGTGTAATTTGTCAAGGCTGTGGATGTTAGAGTTGGACGTTGTTTTAAAAGTCTGGGGATTAAAGGGCTTCTGCTATCAGCGGGTTTTGTTTCTGCTTGTTTCCACCCATCTCATGTGTGAGGGAGTAACGTAATAGCTTGTACGCGAGCGGGCCAATGGCTGTGAGTGAGGTCGGATCGACTCTTTCCTCTGAACTGCACAGACGCTCTGTTTTCTCAGCTGTCAGAGGAGGAGAAATAACTGAGCTGTTCAACTTGTACATGAAATTCTCCCAAATATTAATCCTGAGCTCCACCGAGGCCGATAAATCTGATGATGTGTATGTAGAGGTTCGTGCACTTGTGGGGGGAGAGAATCAGGCAAAATGTTTCTGTGGTTCATTGTGTGGAATTTTGAACAATGTACAAGTTTAGCACAGTTTATAGGATGAGATTTCCAATCAAATAAAAATGTCTTTTTTGGCAGTTAGCCTAAGTTTTTTTTTTGTTTTCATCTTAAAACAGAACGTTTACCAGATAATGGTTTGAGGATGATTTGAATGTCTTGCATCTTTAACTGGGCACTCAACCAGCTTGTGTTTATGAAGGTGAAATCACCACTCCAGCGACACCAACTTTGGAGTCATTGGTGCGTTAGCACGTTAGCAACAACCTGATAATGACATGATGATGCTGTGTTTAGAGTTCGACACAGATTTACTTCTGTTTTAGCTGTGATTCAGTGTATGTTCAATAGCACAGTGTAACATGCTGTAAATTACCTACCCATTATCGTACAGTGTGAAACCTGCATAAGAAATCCTTGAGCCTCATTTCTAAAAGTGTTTAGGAGTAAGTGTATGCTAGAGAGGCAGTTCTTTTATTTTCAAAGTTTTGTTGGCTCTAGTGGCCTTTATTTGCAATGAAGAGAGGGAGAGAGACGCCTCAGGGCTGCCGCCTGCCTAACCCACTGGATTATACAGCGGTCCAGAATAAAGATTTTAGAACACCAGATATGCATACATCAAAAAATATCTTCCCTTCATAAATCACAACCTACGCTCATATTCAGCCATGAATAGTCGAGATAAATTGGCCATGTATATTTAAACAAGCCAGAGTCTGAATGGGTAGCAACTGGCCAAATAAAGCATGTTAATTAACCCATAGTCATCAAATGTGGTAATTTTAGCCAGTAAAGGGTTAAACCTACAGTGCCTGTCTGTGGTTTTTCCATATACTTTTGTGAAGATCAAGTTGAACAATGAACTTGTTGCCACATGGAGCCCTTATGGCCAAATGAGTGCAGTCAGTTGCACCAGTTTAATGAAGGAAGATGAACATTACATTTCCTGATAATAGCCTGTTATCCAACAGTGTAAAGTTTATGTGTAAGCTACTCATTGCAACGATCCCTTTCAAAACAACAGGCACTCGGGGGTCAAGGGGTGCCTGTGATATCGCAGATCCATCATTGAGATAGACGGAATTCCTGAACAAGCTTTGTTGAAGTGGAGGGTTGACACCAAAAAAAACAAATTATAAACTTAAATGTTAGTCGAGTCTTATTGGAAACACCCAGCTGCCAATTGGCCAGGAGCTTATTGGTTTTAACTTTGTTTTCACTCCAGCTCAGACAGGGAAAAGACTTTCACAGCCAAATACCTAAAGTCTTCTTCAGTCAGGCAAAACTCAGCGATATGAGCTGACATGAGAAACTTGACTTTATATGAGCAGCTTCGCCTGCACTCTGAAGTTAAACTGAAGATCAGATAAAGGGACCAGTCCTGCAAACCAGTCAGCTATTCATTGACTGATCTGACTATTCTTGTGTACTTATGTCACAATATAGTTATCTGAGGAAGCAAGACTCAGAGATGCACCAAATATAAACAGGCCAGTAAAGATTCACACCTCTATTTAGGACCGTGAGGTCCATGGCGTCATGCCTCGCCACCGTGACTTCACTGGTTTCTGGAGGCCACTTTGAATCCAGTTTTGGATGTACTAATTTAATCTTTTGGAGCCATCGTGGGTAAATTTGAACAAGAGGAAGGGATATGAAACCTAGATAATTGGTTAGCCATAAAACTGTGTACATCTATATGTATTTTTGAATTCCTTGAAGGCCCACAAGTCAAGTTGACTGAGGAACAACGGCAAAACTTTTTATACTGATTGAAGAAAATGGAGATATGGAGAACGGTGTCTGTGGAAAATACCAACTCCACTTGCAATTGATGGTAGAATAACAATCATGGTCCCCAGAGCGAGGCCATCTGTCTCTCTTTGAGGCCAGCTTCAAGTTTTTCAAGAAAACCTCTGGTTTTACAAGGGTTTATTCAAACAAGACCTTAGATTAGGAGCTTTAAATAGCCCGCATTGAATGACTTCCTGTTGAAATCCATTGCAGTTAATCGCTTTGTTCCCATTAGACTCTGTGATGCTCCATGCTTACATCATGGATACCCTGATTAAAGCACAGAGAGCAGTGCAGGTTCTTCTGTAGTGCAGAAAGTCTTTTTCTGCTCTGCGTTCTTGCAGCAGCTCATTGATCCGTTTAGCCTCGACAGCGGGGCAGCCGACAGACCGGCAGCTGCTCCGGTGCTGATGATTTACAACTATTGCTTTCCGTGATAACCTGCACTGGTTTCAAGCTAAACAAGCGATGGTACGAGATGAAAAAAGTGGGACTGGTGTGTGTTTTGATTTCCAAAGTCGTTACACGAGTCGTGCTAAATGTGTTGCTGCTGATATCATCAGAGGTGGTGTTAAACTTTACTCTCTGATGCATGCAGCAAACTGATACATCAGTCCAAGTCCAGGATGTAATTGGAGAGGGGAGATATTCTCAGCATGAATATTTAAAGAATCCCAAGACTGTAATGTAAAGCCCCGCCCACAGACACACACACACACACACACACATTCCTGCAGACGGCATTTTAAGACTGCATCCTTCCCTGGCAGGCATCCTTGGACTGCTCCCCTCCCTGCTTTGGTGTGTGGTATTCGAAGACTGCATGACCTCCGCCACCCCCAGATGAGCTGCGAGGAATTCGGTTTACTCCTTCAAATGCTCCTGTCACACAGGCAGTTATCCAAAAATCTTTATGCCTTCATGAAAGTTAAAAGACCCTTTAACATGATTTGGTGTTAAGGAAAAAAAAAGAGTGAGTTCTTTGCATTTATCCTTTTCTGCCCAGCTGAGCTCAAAGTGACCTTTCTGACGCGTTGCTAATCGGCCACAAGTTGGTATTTCGTGCCTCGGCATTAAAAAGGTTGACAGCAGCGGCACGGCAACACGTCTATTGCTTGTTGACACGTGAAACATACTAAGGTCATAAAGTGACCTTGGCTATATGGAGAAAGAGATGCTGACTGATGCAACCAGCAGGCAACACTGTGCAGCTGTTTTAAAAATGCTATTCTGTAAGTCTGAGGTTTTTTATGGAGTTTTTGCGCAGTGTGTGATTTTGTGTGTGTGTGTGTGTGTGTGTGTGTGTGTGTGTGTGTCGTATCTGGTGTGACAGCTTAGTCTGCAAACACGTGTCAAGCGGAGAGAATCAAAAGGAGTTTATCATGACAGTGACAAATTGTTTATGTGTAAAAGTGATTAATAATAAAAGGTTTTATGAACTGAGTAATGGTACTAAAGCTTTTATTTCCTGACTGACAGTTGATCCGTGTCGTAAAATGTTGCCTCAAAGGCAAATGTTTTAGACTGTAGGAGGAAACCATCCAGAAACAAACAAAAACAACAACAACAAAAAAAAACTTGCTAGCATGGGGGGAACATGTAAACTCTTCTCTGAAAGGCCCAAAATGGGATTCAAACCAAGAACCGAGTGGTTGTAAAGTGCACGTGTCAGACCACCGAAATTTCATTCTATCAGCGGCGTGCAAAAGCAATAATATGACGAAAACTGTACCAACTTCAAAAAGTGTATAACTGAGCTGTGGAAAACAGCTGGTTGAGGTCAAACTTCTTTTTTCTCCTTTTTTTAAAAATATATAACAAAAAAAAATTGATTTTAGGCCAAAAATTTCAAACTATAGAAAAAACATTAAATTTATCAAATGTTGTAATTTTATGTCAAAAAGTTGCAAAAAGTTAATATTTTCCAACAGAATTTTTTTTAAGTTGTTTTTCCAAAAATTTGTTTTTAAATTTGCAGTTATACAAGAAAAAAATGAAAAGATTTTAGTTTTTTGTTTTTGTTTTTTTTAAAAAAAAAAAAAAATCCTAATTCTTGTGATAAAAGTGAATTTTGAGATTTTATGTCATTTTCCGGGTTTCTCAGAACACAGAGAGACAACTTTGTTGTAAATAGACGCTATATAATTAATATTAACCTTAAAAATAATATAAATGAACCACATACTACAAAGATGGTGACCTGGGCTGTTTTCTGCACCATTTAACTTGAAGATGTGAATTAGACTCCATAACATCCATATTATTTCTGACTTTTTTGTTATTCTCTTCTTTCTTGGATTTCAGTCCTTCTTTTTGTCCTCTGCTCCTCTTGTTTTTTTTTCCTTTTTCTTTCCCTCCATCATGCTCCAGTTGTCAAAAATAGCTTTCCACCCGTAACCTACCAAAGAGATATCATCTGATGGTGCAGCACAGTGATTTACTTCTTGTCCTGCTGGGCTGCAGCGTGCATGGGGCTTCAGCTGCTCCAGTTCCTCAGCCCAGTTCCACCAGTGTAGGTGGAGCCTCCCCAGTGGGATTGTGACGGCTGAGTTCACATTACGGGCCGCGGTAGGGTAGATGGGTTTGAGTTCCAGCCTTAGATTCCAGGTCACCTACCGTTCACTTGCAGCACCGCTCCGACGCGCCAAACCGTCCGCTCTCGAGAGTCCAGAGATGCGCTGACAGCCCGGCTGCCATCTCTGAAAAATCGGTCACTGGCGTTTTGATTCGAGGTTACATCAAGTCTCGGTCTGCTGGTTGCATTTGCCACACAAGAAACTTCACAGGAACTTTGTAACTTTTCCTTCTTCACTGTAATTTACCTAGAAAAGCCTGTGATCCTTGTGATTTAATCAAAGCTGTACATGGAAGTCCTTTTCAGTGTCTCCTTCTTTAAATATATTTTGTTTTTCATGAACATGCGGAAGAAAGAGGCATTGAGATCCTTAAATTATAATAGCGCCAGTTCCCAATAAAGTCGTCTCAAGGCATTTTACACATAAAGTTAGAAAAATATGTACAATATAATCCAAAAAAGAGATTTACTATAGGAATAACAGTGATTAATGAACAATAGAAAATGGTAAAATGAAAATGGTTGTGTAACATAGTAACATCAATTATAGATGGATATTTACTTAACTTGGAGTTCCAGATAAACCTCTGTACCCTGTGACAAATATTAGTGGGACTTTTTGTATCTTTCAAAATGTAAAGCTTAATAATGTTTTACAATTATAAGAAACATGAGATTCCAAAATGAAAAGCGAGGTACAGGTACCTTTGAACTGTCCGTCCGTGTGGTACATGACTAAATGTAAATTCCTACTGATGGTTATGATCCACGGAAGAAATTTAAAGAGAGATGAAACAAACTCGTAGAAATGAGTCTTGGAGGTAAATGACCCAAAAATAGAGTTGAGTAGATCTTCTGATTGGTTTCAGAAAAGGTAAAGCTGAAGAGAGATTTAGTTTTAATTTATTCTGGTCACAACGCTCTTTAGGGACATATAAATAACAATGGAAGCATGACATAAATACTGACCAAAGAGAAGACGTGCAGGTTCCAGCAACAGATTTTACCTACTCTTCATAGAAAAGAAAATTTTAGTCAGCTGAACATTAAATACAGAAAGGTTTCTATACCTCCATTAATAAAGTGTTGATAGCTGAGTCTTGTATTCAGTTTTTTATTGTTATTGTTGTTATGATAGAAGTGAACTACACATTCTTAATTCATTCTCACAATCGTCCTACAATTTCTTTTTAAAAGAAAATCCGTATCCCTGCATTCATACTGATTTCAGAGAGCTTCTGAACACAGCGACAAAGCTATTACTTACTTTTATACAGTATGAGTTTGATTATAAATCTAACATTTTAATGAATTTAGTGGATAGGTTTATAAGAATTTGATCAGTTTATAGTTCTTGTAGTTGGATGAAGACTCAATTATTTTAATAAATACAGAGATCTAATCGATCTGGATTATGAAGGGTTTTTAATGACATCCTCCTGGCATGTGATCCTGGTTACCACGTTGTTAACTGCTGCCTTTGACACAGTAGACCATAATATTCTAATTTCTCGATTAAATGATGTAGTGGGTATTGGTGGCACT
>JBAMYA010047481.1:0-10386 GCA_037176975.1 Arrhamphus sclerolepis
GAGGTGGAGAGCAGCTGCTTTAAGGTGGAATAACTGAGGTGGAGAGCAGCTGCTTTAAGGTGGAATAACTGAGGTGTCAAAAAACAATCATATTTTCTTTTTTTAGATTGTAATTTTACAAGAAACTAAAAGTTTCAGTTTTAGGTTGTTGAGATTTTCTAACAAAAGTTTTATTTGTTTTTATGGAAGGAAAGATGTGATGTGGTGATATTTGCCACTTTACAAGTGAGTGTAAAACAAGCCTTTTTTTTATTTATTTATTTTTATTTGCAATTACACAAAAAGTGTTTGATTTTAGAACAAAAATCGTAACTTTTGCAAGAGTTTTTTCTTTCAGACGAAATGATAAAAATTATACAGAATTAGTAATTTTACGACTTGTAATTTGATGTCAAAATGTTGCAAAAAGTTTTAGTATTAAGTTCAAAAGTCATAATTTTGTCCTTTACGATTGTCCAATAAAGTCTTAGTAAATTCTATTTTTATTTTTAAAAGAATAAAGTCTGTTTTAAAATTTGTGATTATTTAAGAAAAAAAAGTGATTTTAATGGAAAAGCTTCAGTTTTATAATTCACAAATTTTGTGTAGTTTGAAATTTTGTGACAATTTGTTTTAGAAATATCTTTTTTTAATTTTAAGACGAAGTCCAGGAACCAGCAGGAAGTCTGACAACCTCAGTTTTACAAAAGTTGAAATTTTACAGCAATCAGCTTGAAAATTAGCTTTTTACAAAGATGCTTTTTTAATTTGTGGTTTTACAAGAAAAATCCTTTGGGATTACGATATTTTTCAGTCTGCATAATCACAATTTTGTCATTAAATTATTTAGTTGTTTAAAATTGTCAGTTGAATAAAATTTCTAACATTTTGTTGTAAATTGCACGTTTGGATTGTGAAAAGTCTGAAAGTTTGTTTCCAAAGTTGTCACTTTTTAAATTTAATATTGCAAGTATATGTAATAAAATATTGACTTTTGCAAATTTTTTGATACAAATTTGTTTAAAAAAAATTGTGAATTCTCTGTGTACCATAAAGCAGCCTAGACTTTTATTTTAACCTTTATGAACAAATCCATAAAAACGCATCTTAATGTCTTTATTCTCCTCCTGAAAAACCTGTTTGGACTAAAGATCGACCGATATGGGTTCTTCTGTAACGGATACCGATGTTTAGATGTCAGCGATCGCTGATATAAGCTGACGTTTTCCCCTTAATTTTCATGCTAAAATATCCTACTAATAATAAAAGAGGATGCACAAGATTTCTAAACGTAACAATTATTGAACACTGTCTTGAATTATCTTTGAAATCTTAAATCATGTGCACAGCATCGTATCAAAATAGTATTATACAAAATAATATTTAAAGTTAAGAAAAAAAATCAACAAGCAATAGATATAAATAAATAAACAGTCCATCACTTATATAAAAGATTTAGAGCATTTGCCAAAGCTCAATTTTTCTAGTTTGTTGGAGGATGTAAACTTAAATATACGTTTAAATAAAAATACAACTTTCTAAATAAAAATCTACGTATATAAAAGTGAGCTCCAGGCTCACTAGTCGATTGCAGATGTTGCAGCTTCTTTCCTGGAGTCTGAAATGCTGCAACACTGGATTTGGTTTGTTTTCAGCCGTCACACAGCAACTGCTGAACAGAAGAAACAATCATGGTTAGACTTTTATTAGCGCCTTCTTTCAGATATTAAAAACATTAAAA
This sequence comes from Arrhamphus sclerolepis, assembly GCA_037176975.1. Lineage (NCBI taxonomy): Eukaryota > Metazoa > Chordata > Actinopteri > Beloniformes > Hemiramphidae > Arrhamphus > Arrhamphus sclerolepis. Next base: position 1,721 of record JBAMYA010047481.1, read on the forward strand.
TAATTAGATCGTTTAGAAAAAGAATAAAAGTATAGTAAAAAGGTTTAAGTGTTGTTTTTGTTGTCACCAGTTACAAACCAGTCACCATAACCCAGTAAGCCCAATCACACATAAATAAATGTCGGAACACGTCACTTTGACTCAGACGCCGTTGGACTGATGACCATTTTTATTCACGTTAGCTACACAGTTGATGTGAACACACACAGATCCGCATATTCATTAATGCTAATAAGTTGGATGGAACCCGACTATCGTGAGCATCAAACCATTCTGCTGAAAAGTCATAAGCTCCACCGGCTGCTCAGCTGTCTGTGAGCGGGGCGGAGCAACGTCAACCCTCCAATCACGCTGCAGTGTTTGTGAGCTGCCGCCTTCCCGCCCCACGAGTGAAGTTTTCCGACCCCGACACAGGAGAAATAAAACATAACCTGTGACACGGGCTAATATGTTTGCAAGCAAGGTGCTGATATGTTTTAGTTTTTAAAGCTAATGACAAATAACCAGCTACAGCATTATGCTAGTTCCAGACGGTTAAATGTTATTTGTTTTTTCTTTCACTAAACGCATCATAGCAGCAACACATCATAGTTTACCAGTAACATAATGGCAAATAAATGGCCACAGGACATGGAAATGTAAGAATTTAAGCCTCACCTTTGTCTTCTAGGACTGAATCTTCCAACAGTTTGTTAGGGGTCCTTCACATGCGGCTGCCCGCGGATGTGCCTGACTTCAAATTGGCGCAACCAAGCAAGGATATCGGCCGATGCTGATGAATTAAAAAATTACAAATATCGGCCCGATATATCAGCCGCCCGATAAATCGGTCGACCTCTACTTTAGACACTGAAAAAAATGTTTAGTTTTCTTTAAAACAGAAAATGCTGCTGGAGCAAACTAGCATTTATTTCTATTATATGTTATAGTATATTTTCAGTATGTGTGTGTGTGTGTGTGTGTGTGTGTGTGATCCTTGGGAACCCATTTTAACGCCAGGCGCGACCACTGGCCACTTGTGAAGGAGTTTCTGAGGACCCTCGTTAGTGCAGCATGCTCGTTTTCAGAGTTCACGGCACTCAGGAGACCACAGACGTCTGCGATGGAAGTTCAGATGAAGTTTCCTGTAATTCAGACGGACTGAAGGCGATATCATTTAATAATGTTCAGCCATGATCCGTTTTTATCAAAGTGCTTTTTGTCTTAGTTTTCAGTCAACAATGACACGGTGTAATTTGTTGTGTTGCTGTTCATGGAGGTTGTTTTTACCTCATTTGGTGAGAACCTGATTTGAGTTTATGTCCTGTGTTGTCTGAGGTCTGTAAATCTGCTGGAGGCGCGTTTTTGTTTTTAAATCAACAGGAGTCAGACTTGTTCTCTGTGGTTCTGTGCACCCTGATCCATAAAACTCATTTCCCCCTGCTGACCAGAAGTCTTCTTCCTCCACACCTTAAATGCTTGAATGGTTTATTGCCCTTTGTTGGTTTTATACTTGTTTTTGTCTTTTTAAGCAGGTTTTTATTGCAGAGAAATGCCTCCAAATCCCAGCAACCCCCTCTTCCACGCTCTCATTCTAGTGACGTCAGCTTTCTAGCGGTGTTTCCTCTAACCTTAGTTGACTAATACTAGCATACTAGCTGAGCAGACCTGTCCATCATCTGCATGTAACACACACATGCACTCATACGTGCACACTAACAACCTCCAGTGGCGCTAACGTGTTAAATCATGCATTAACGTGGTGCTGGGAGTGCCGTCTCCTCTGTAGCTGTAACAGGAGCAGGACGGCACGTCGTTCCTCTGCTTCTGGGGGACGGGGGGGGGGGAGGCCGTCCCATGTCTTTTTTTTCTTTTTTTTTTTTTAATGTGGTCTAAACTTGACCTTTGACCCAGGCTAACCAACCAGCAGTCACAGGCTCCATGTGAACTCTTTATCAGCCACAAAAGACGACAGTCATGAGCTCAAGGTTGGTAACTGCCTCCTCTCTCTCTCTCTCTCTCTCTCTCTCCTCCCCTCCCCCCCCCCCTCCTCCTCCTCTCTCACCTGGTCAGGCAGATACAAACAACATATGACCTTATTCTGTCCCACACGTGTCTCTTAGAAGACGCTGCTGCACAGAGGAGTTTATGGTCCTGTAGCTGCACAGCATGACCTCGCCACTGCCGTGCTTGATAGTTGGTATGAGGCTTTTCTGCTCCTGGACGTTAAAGTCAAACAACTCCACTTTGGTTCTGATCAAATTAAACTACATTCAGCAGACGCTTTTATCCAACAGAGGAGGTTCAGCGGGACAGTGTTTATGTTAGAATGTGGCTGATGAATGACGAGCAGGATAGCCGACACTTCTGTCTTGGACAGGTTTCTGTCGGGTTAAGTCAAGCAGACAAATCAGAGACCAGCGTGAATAAGTGCAGATTGTAGAGGCAGAGCTGTGTATCACCTGCACAGCAGTGATACGAGACGAGGTGTGGTTGAATTACGTCTCGTCTGTCCAGAGGACGTTGTTCCAGAAGTCTTCTCCTGTTTGTTCAGACTCGAGCCCATTTCACATTCACATTTAGTTTGTATTTCTTAGCTCTGTTAAGACAGCATGGTCTCATGGAACGATCCACAACTGTCTTGAATATTTCCCTCTTTGTAAATCTTTTTTCTCTGTAAAACTCTGAACTCTACATTGTTAGGAAATATTTTTACGTCCCTCTCCAGAGTGGTAGTGGTTAGTGTGCAGCAGGGCTGCGCTATTAATGCAAACCGACATCCAGGGCCACTAATCCACGGAGTCTTGATCAAAGATATGCTCTCTTTTTATAAGAAAAAGGTCAAAGGAAAGATGCCTTTCCCTCTTGGCATTGTGTTACCATGCCTGACTGCTGCAGACCAGCTAGCAGCCAGAGCGTCTGCTGTTAGAGATCTGATGATGCTCTGGATCCTCTTCCTGGCTTCAGTCTTGTTAAATTCATGATTTCATGGTCTCAAACGTTTCTATCTGCACAAAAAAGGATTTAAAGAGGTCGTACTAACATTTTCTCATGACTGTCTGTCATTGTTTGTTTCAATCAGAGATGGGGTGGGGGGGGGGGTGGGGTCAGTTATTGGTTTTCTGGTCGTTACTAACACTGATCATCATCAGACATGAAACCTGAAATCAGGTGGAGCTAACCGACTCACCTCTCATGACGCTGCCTCACCCCACCAACACAGACATGTTGACTCCCCCTCCCCCCACATTTCAACTTTTAGGCTTCTTAGGTGACATTTTCATGCCTTGTGTCCCCCCTCCACTGCTCTCACCCACCCTCCTGTTGTGTGTTTTTTATTTTTTTATTTACCACATCCACTTCCAGGACAGGAAATTCTTCAAAGGATTCTTTTCTAAAGTAAGTTACAGCTTTGTGTGTGTGTGAGTGTTTGACTTTATTATTAGCTTTATTGTTGTTTTTCCTCCTCACGCACACGCTCGTACAGGGAATTCTGTCTGGACGAGCACCTGATGCATGTCTGGGAGGTTTTAGCGGGTTGGGCACCTTTATTTTTCTTTTTCTTTTTTGTGTGTGTGTGTGTGTTTTGTATTAACAGGTGCCTTCTTTCTTTCCAGCCCTCCTGTGAACCAAGAAAGGGACATAAATGTGTGAATGAGTACTCTTCTTTTCACTCTTCTTCATTGTTGTTGCTCCAACTAAGCGGGTCATCACTGCCTTCTGCACCAGAGCACCAAATCAAAACTCACCCCTCACTTTCTCACACAGATCTCAGACAACAAATCCCGACTTGTGTGCTCTCTTTTCTGTCTTTTATTCACAGGTGTGCTTTGTATCTTTGTGTGTGTGTGTGTGTGTGTTGATGAATAGGTGCCAGGGAAATAATCTTGTCCCGCTTGTTTCCTAACTTGCTGTCGTTTTGTTATGTGTGTGTTTGCAGGCAGGGAAGAAGCCGGTGCGAGCCGTGTTGTGGGTGTCTGCAGACGGCCTTCGTGTCGTAGATGACAAAACAAAGGTACGAAAGACGCCGCCTGTCCTCCTCATTAACGTGTCAGGAAACGCCGAGATCACAGGCGTCACACTGGAGGCCTGTGGGCCACATCCGGCCCGCCACTTTGTTTTATCTGGCCTGTGAAATCGTCTAAAGACGAGCTTAAACTTAAGCTGCTTTAAGGTGGAATAACTGAGATGCAGCTGGTTGATGTCAGAAAGTCAGAATTTAGGAAACATTTAATTTTACTATAAGAAGTTGCTTGTTTTTGTCAAAACATAAAATTTTCTTTTTTTAATGGCAACAATTTGTGATTTTTGGACAAAAGGTATATGTTAAATGTCTTGCACTTTTATAGCGCTTCACAACTGTAATTCTACAGCCTTCACACACACATTCACACACACATTCACACACCCATTCACTCACACACACATTCACACACACACTCACACACCCACACACACATTCACACACCCATTCACACAAACACTCACACACACACTCACACACACATTCACACACACATTCACACACTGGATGTCGGTGCAGCTGCCAGACAACAGCAGCATTCAGGGGTTCAGTGCCTTGCCCAAGGCCACGTCTGGTTCATGGCTGAACCCTCCACCACTGAGTCACCTTCCCCTTAAAGAAAAGTTGACCATTTTAAGACTTGTAATTTTATGTCAAAAAGTTGAAATTTTTTCAACAAAAAACATTTTAAAAAGTTGCAACTTTTTTAAATTAAAATTGATAGTGTGACTTGTACCATAAAAAGTCTTGGTTTAAAATTAGAAATTTTACAACAAAATTAACTTGATTAACTACTAAAATGTGGTTGTTATTTTTTGTTGTTTTTTTTTTTATGTTTTTTAATTTTTTTTTCAGAGAAAACTGATATTTATACAAAAGCCTGATAAAAGTTTCCAATTTTGTGATATTTGTGATTTTAATATGTTATAGTAATTATAGTATAGAAAAATGTATAGAAAAAATTCCAATTTCAAGACTTGTAATTTTGTGTCAAAATGTTTGAAAAAGTGTGAGCCAAAGTTAAAATTTTGTAGCATTCTTGATTATAAGATAAAACGTCACCTTTGTTTGGTTGGTTTTTTAAAAAAAAAAGAAGTCTTGATCTTTCAAATTTTTAAATTTTAATTTTTTTTTCTTTGCAACTTTACTAGAAAATAAATTGTGATTTAAGTCCCATTCTTATGATTAAGGTCAAGACTTTTGTGAAATTTGAGATTTTATGACAAAAATTCACATTGTATTTCTCCATGACAACATAGCTGCCTGAGACGTTAAATAATAACCAGCCCTTTAAAGGTAACCATGGTGATGACGTGGCCCCTTAAAGGTAACCATGGTGATGACGTGGCCCTTTAAAAGTGACCAAGGTGATGACGTGGCCCCTTAAAGGTAACCATGGTGATGATGTGGCCCAGGATGAATTAGTTTGACAGCTCTAATCTAGATGAGAAAATCAGCAGCTCAGCTGGTGGAAGATGCTGAGCTGGAGACGACTTCAGACCTGGTCTGACGTTCATGAAGCCCTCTTCAGAAGTAGAGGCACTTCCTGTAGCCTCACACATGGAGGCACACTGACATCTGCTGGAATCCGGCGGTACTGCGTCAGCCCCAAGTAGAAACACACTGATGATGGCTGGAGATCAGATTTGGTCGATTGTCATTCTGTGGACTGTCCAGCATAGTTTATAGCCACATAGTTATATGTTTATATAAAACAACTTTGCCGTAAATGCTTCGTTGCTCAGATGGATCAGCTGTGCAACTGCCAACGATGGAGATGGTGGCACCAACCAGACCGTGCCAGATCCAAAAAGCCCATAACTTCTGTCCATAAAAGTTATGAGCTCGCACTCTTTCACAGACGGTAAAGAAAGATGGCCGCCGCTGGATCTCTGGAGTGAGCAGAGTCGAATTTTAATTTGCCCCTTTTTCTGCTGGTGGTACTGGTTCATTGCTAGTTGACTGTTGGAGAGACTGAACTTCTGACATCAGGGATAAGCTCCACCCCCTCACACCACCTACATCAGGGCTGTCGATCTCTGTTTAAGGCTGGGTCACATCATCACCATGGTTACCATTAAAGGGCCTATTATTCTTTACTTTCTCAAGCAGCTGTGTCTGAAAAAAGTTTTTATTTAATCTCAAATTTCACAAAAGTCATTAAATTGAGACTTTAAAAAAAACTAAAATCACTTATTTTGTTGTAAAATCTTAACTTTAGAAAAAAAGAAGCATTTTTGCTGTACAATTTAAAGTTTTTCAAGATTGAGTCTATTTTTTATAACACAAATGTCCCAAAATTGTAACTTTTTAAGTTAAATTGTTCGTTGGAAAATATCAACTTTTGTAACATTTTGACATAAAGTTGTCAAAATGTTACATAAACATTATGTAATAAATACATTTTAAAAAACAATTTCCATAAATTTTTGTCATAAAATCTTAAAATCACAGACTTTTATAGTAAAAGTGGAGCTTTTGTACAATTTCTCCTTGTATAATCGCGTAGTTGAAAACGTTTTGCTTTTTTTGTTGTTGCAAAATATCTTTTTGCAACATTTTAACATAAAACCATCCATCCATCCATCCATCCATCCATCCATCCATCCATCCATCCATCCATCCATCCATCCATCCCTCCACCCCGCTATGTCCTGTTCAGGGTCATGGGGGTCTGCTGGAGTCTGTCCCAGCTCACTTCAGGTGAAAGGCAGGGGTCCACCTGGACAGGTCGCCAGGGCAACATGAAACTACAAGCTGTAAAATTAAAAAATAAATCCTATTGCTTCGGCTTTTGTCCTGAAATCACAGATTTTTGTAATAAGCAGTTTCTCATGAATTTTTAGAAATGAGGAGTTTAGTTGTAAAGTCTTTTCTTAAATCCTGACTTTCTGACATGAACCAGACGCTCTCCAGCTCAGTTATTCAGATGTGAATCATTCGAGTTTTTCTGTGTCCATAAGGTCCAGCTCTGTCTCTGAGCAGAGCTGAAGTAACGACGGTAACTGAGCAGCTGTGTCTCTGCAGGACTTGATTCTGGACCAGACGATAGAGAAGGTGTCGTTTTGCGCCCCAGACAGGAACTTCGAGAGAGCGTTCTCCTACATCTGCAGGGACGGCACCACCAGGCGCTGGATCTGCCACTGCTTCATGGCCATCAAAGACTCAGTAAGTCGTCGACCTCGCAGCCGTTGTTCCGAAACCCGAGACGGGTGTCGCCTTTGATTTCTTGACCCGGCCTGTTTTCAGGGGGAGCGTCTCAGCCACGCCGTGGGCTGCGCATTCGCCGCCTGCCTGGAGCGGAAGCAGAAGCGGGAGAAGGAATGCGGTGTCACGGCGACCTTTGATGCCAACAGAACCACTTTCACCCGGGAGGGCTCGTTCCGCGTTACCACGGCAACGGAGGCGGCAGAACGGGAGGAAGTGATGAGGCAGCTCCAGGATGCTAAAAAGGGTGGGTGGAGGAAGTGTTCAACCCTCACAAAGCCTTAAATCCTGACCCTGACCCTGACTTCCTGTGTCTCTGCCTGTACATCAACCTCGGGTCATTTTGACACAAGCCCATAAGGCCTCGTGAGGGTTGTTTATCCCTCCGTTTTCTGTTTGACCTTGTCTTAAATTCTCGTCTGTACAGGGTCGCTTCAGTTCTCTGAAGTTTTCAGCTTTTATGTACGCAGCTCTCTGAAGGTCCGACCGCAGCAGTTCAGTCAGTCTCACGTCTTTTAGACATTCATGTTCAAAAGACCAGCAGTGTCACCAAAACTGTGATTAAAATCCAAACTCACCAGTAGATTGGGAACAATATTTCATCCTCGGCCACATCATCACCATGGTTACTGTTAAAGGACCACATCACCGTGGTTACCGTTAAAGGACCACATCATCACCATGGTTACCCTTAAAGGACCACATCATCACCATGGTTACCATTAAAGGACCACATCATCACCATGGTTACCATTAAAGGGCCACATCATCACCATGGTTACCATTAAAGGACCACATCATCACCATGGTTACCGTTAAAGGGCCACATCATCACCATGGTTACCATTAAAGGGCTGGTAATTCTTTACTTTTTCTGCCATCTGTTGTCAGATTTCGTGCTCGTCCCTGAGTTTGCCGTGAAATTGAAAAATATAGGGTTTTTTTTGTGATTTTTTTATTTTATTTTTATTTTTTTGTCATGAATTGTCAAATTTCACAAAATTTGATACCTTTGTCATGAAATTGAGGGTTTTCTTTTAATCCCATTTTTTTCCTTGTAGAATCACAATTTCATTTCCAGAAAAAAAGATAAAAAGCTAATTTTGTTGTAAAATTGCAAATTTTAAAAGATCAAGACTTTTTTTCCCAACAACCAAGATTTTTTATTGTACGATTACAAATATCACAAAATTGTGACTTTTGTTTACACTTTTGCAGCACTTTTGCATAAAATTACAAGTCGTAAAATTGCTCATTTTTTCGATAATTTAAATATTTTGTCCTGAAGCCACAAACATTTGTTATACGAAAAATTAATATTAAGTTCTGATCAGCTGATATCAACCAGCTGCTCTCCAACTTCTCCTGTTGTCTGGCAGCTCCACCTCAGTTATTCCACCTTAAAGCAGCTGTTCTCCACCTCAGTTATTCCACCTTAAAGCAGCTGTTCTCCACC
>JBAMYA010047482.1:0-10386 GCA_037176975.1 Arrhamphus sclerolepis
AGGGGTTCCAGTTTGGTGACCTCAGGATTGCCTCTTTGCTCTTTGCAGATGATGTGGTCCTGTTGGCTTCATCAGGCAGGGACCTTCAGCTCTCGCTGGAGTGGTTTGCAACCAAGTGTAAAGCTGTAATGAGAATCAGCACCTCCAAATCTGAAACCTTGGTCCTATGTTGGAAAAGGGTAGAATACTCTCTGGGTTGAGGATGCGGTTTTGCCTGTGGTGGTGGTGTTTGTGCAGTTTAAAAATAAATAAATAAAATCACATTTTTCTTCCCATTTCTCCGTTGTATCTAGCACTGTTGTTGCTAGGCTACTGTGCTATGGAAGATGCGCTGATGTTTACATTATTTCACGGTGTGTTCCTATTGGTTGGATAGCTGAGAGAGATTGTAAAGGCAATGACAGGCTGTCACACTTCAAGACAATTCCTCCAAATTTCTTACATTGCTGGTATCTGTCACAGCCATCTCTGGTTTGTTCATCATTGTCAGATCTTTCACCACCGTTTTTGAGCTACGGTAGAACATTTTACCACCAATGACCATCATTGGCATGAAACTGCAGAAATCGTACCTTGAGAACCTGACATCAACACAAAGTTGGCCATGCAATCCACAAAAGCTTATTATCACTGCTTTCAATCAAGGTCATGTGTGCACATGATCCAGAGACACCACTGTCTTCTCTGGACCAAAGCTTATATATAATGGACTAAGCACATACAATAATATGATATACAGCAAGGAGACACTGCACAGTGGTAGACATGGTGCAGTCCCTATTTCTTTCAGCTACTGATGCTATATTTCCTCAGTTTTCTCATGTTTTCTGTGTTCTGTGAATACAATATAGTTTTATAAAAAATACAAATCAGTGCCTTCTGCTTTTTGATCATGCATCCACCTTGACATTTTCTTTTTGCCCTCATCTCTAGTGTAAAAATCAGAGTGAGTCTCCATGGGTCTGAGAGGACACAGTTATTGAATTAGTTTGTCTCAGAGTGATGACGATGAAGGAGGGAGAGTGCTGGGTGAAGGAGTGGATTGAGGTGAAGGGCTCTCAGTTGCTTACATGCTTTATATTCCTTTTTCACTTACTATGGCTTTAGAGAACATTACATAAATGCATTAATCCAAGGAGAAAGACAGGGACACAGAGGCACATTCAGAGCCTGATCTCACAGGAGCTGTCATGGTGATCAGTGAGTGGATGGATCAGCCAGAGGAACCTTGACATCAATGTCACTCTCCAAAAAATAATGTTGATAACATTATGAGGACTCATAATGAACGGTGGATTTATACTCATACTACATCATTTTCATCTCAGAGACTGTAACATCCCCCTGGACTAAATTTATCTACAATCCACTGTGAGTTAGAGGCAGCCAGAACAAATACGGACACATGCATAACATTTGAATAATATCAGACTTTATGAGCTGATGTCGAGCGTCGTTCATGCGGCTGTTGGAAGTGATGAGTGAGCAGCAGCAGTCTGAGGCATTCTCTGATGTAATAATACGACTGAATTATGTGTTACTTGACACTTACAGGCAGAAAAAAGAGTCAGTAGAAGTCTCACTCCTTTCAAGAAAAAGAAAAAGGTTGCCATCCTCATAAGCATGCACATGACCTATGTAAATGTGATGTTCCATGACTGAGCATGCTCATGTGGAGACCTTGTGCAGTTGACAGTTGTAGCCATGGTAACCATGCACGTTTGGAAGTGGCAACAGCTGCAGGCTGAAAACTCATTCTCGTTTCCACAACAACAGATGCTGCTGAGTTTCTGTGGAAGACCAAAGATGACTCAATCAAAACTAAATAAGATTGATTTGCAGCAATGTATAATTAAAAATAGAAATCATTAAAATATTTCTATTTCCATTTATATCTTATAATCTACATTCACTTCTTCCTTTTCATGGCAACAAGGGTCTGCTAAATCTTAACTCTTTTTACACAAAAAGGTGCTGTTGGTTATTTTTTAACTGGTTTATTGATATCTAAGTTTATGCTTTTCTTGTTCACCCCCCAACCCCCCAGCAATATCTATTGGCTTTTCATTTTACAAAAAGAAAATTCATAAGCAAATGAATGGCACAAATGTGGCAGTGGCAGTGCCATTTCAAATAATGTAGGTTTCTGCATGGAAAGTGCATTTGTCAATGCAAACATTTAGGAAAAACAAAAGAAAACCCAAGAACAAATTCTCATTTTGGCACACATTTGGTCAATGTCAATTACTAAAATACAACAATAGAACAAACTAGAACATGGTGGTTAAATAGTATACACAGTTGATGCTTAAAGGCCATACCAAAAGGCCTGTGATGACTCTGAACTAGAGGAACCCAAAAGCACAAATGCAGAGACAGAGACAAATCCAATAAGTTTTATTCAAGTCCATAACAGGCATAGGTCAATAATCCAGGCAGGCAGAGGAGGCAGACAAATCCAAAAGGGGGCAAGGCTAGATCGGAAACCGTAAAATAGGCAGGAATCGACAGGCAGACAGGATGAAGGATCAGTGGAAAGCTAGACAATCTGGCAAGGAGCCAGAGGACTCGGCCCATATATATAAGGAGCGACTATCGGCGCAGATAGCATTTTTGAACTGGGGAGGACTGAGCTGTCAGCAAATGACGCCTGCGTCATGCTTAATTTGGTTATTTTTGCCCCACACAAGTCATGATCTGCAGAAGTGTGTACATCAGGGGCCTCAAACTGATCCGTGAAGGGGCTGGTGTGGCTGCAGGTTTTTGTTCTTGTTTTATTCAATCAGCTGAACCGTCTTCGTGCGCATGATGGCCGCCTCACGAAACGGGCGTCTGCGGAGCCTGGGAAGAAGTGTGTTCATGGACGCGATGATGTAAGTGATGTCGATTTCTGGAGCTCCTCTGCTCCACCACTACTCCTCGACTCGCTAGCAGCCATGACTTGCTTGTTAGAAAGACGTCATTGGCATAGACATTTGTCGCTCAAACATGTCTGACCAATGGGAAACCATCCGTCCACCGCGGGATGTTTGTGTCAAAAAACAAAACAAAACAAAAAACTTAAAAACTTTTTTCACCTCAATCGAAAAAAAATCAATATATTTTGTTTTTCAATTTTAATTTTGCATTTGAAATGTCTTTTTCTTTCACTGAAAATATTACTTTTTTGATTGCGGCAACCTTTTTTCTGATTGAATAATAAAGTCACAAATCTACCTTCATTCTAACTGACTGAATTTTGCATGCAGATAGCGCTGTTTGAATAGTTTAATGTGGTTGGATCGTGAATAAATCGTTTCCCACGTGGGTGCGTTCTTATGATTGGCTGAAACGAAGAAGATATCTGATTAGTTGCAGATCATTTGTGTTAGAAAAAATGCATTTGTGAGTTGGAGGCACAGCAGGGGAGTCTCACAATTCACTAACAGATGCACTTATGTCCACAGAGCAGAAGCAGTTTGTAAATCAAGCTATATTTGTCTGTGCATCAGAAATACATGTGTGAATCTTGACTTGTGCATTTGCAAATCATGCTGAAGATTTGTGGCTGTTAAGACTGTTCTAACTCCATAAGGAAGCTCAATATATTGGATAAATTGACCCCACCATACTTCCTGTTTGGTCTTAAGGATACATGTAATTTTTCCAGTGAAGTTCATAATTCTCAAAACCATAGGGTGATATCTGGTTTAGCCAAACTTTTCCATGTTAAGGCTTTTGTCCTCTTCATGTTTAGGAGGCACATGTGAAAATGTTGTCATGGTGTTTTAATTTATGACCTTCTGGGTATAGGCCCAAGAGAAAAAAAAAATTGGTTTTAACTCTACTTCAATCGTGAAGTTCTCCTGCACAGATATTCTAACCACTTCCCAAACCTCCCTCACCCTTGGGCACTGCCCGAGGGTAAAATGATCAAGAAATTACACCAGCTCCACACTGGCCCTCATAACATCCACCTGATCCACAGGTTGTGAGGATGAGGTCTGCTACATCTGATACCTGAGTCCCTCCAGGCTGTGTCCTCAGACCCCTCAATGTCACACAAATGACTCTATCACAAGATTCTACAAATGTTCCTGCACACTGCAATGGGATGCGTGGATCTCCTTAATGACGACAACTCCATCACTGTTTATAACATCTTACAATTTGTGGAATTATCTCCATATTAGTGGAGATAAACGCAAGGAACTGGTATTCAACATACCCACCTCCAAGGTTTATCAGACCCATAGCCCAACAGGTCCATAAATTCAAAGACCTGTACCAGAACTTCACCTTTGACCATCACATAACTAACATGATACATAGATTTCTTGGCTACGTGAAGTGGTGACCAAGTGTCAGTCACATTGTAACAGTAGAGTTCAGTATCGAGTGCTTTATTTTTTATTTTTTGTTAAAGCTGGGTAATTCTGCTTGTGTTCCAAAAAAGCAGTCTGCTGTCTTCTGAGCTACTGCTGGTGAAATAAAATAGATGCACACTGAAATAATTACATTGATACATTGGTTTGAATTTAAAGCTATATTATATTCATTTAGCAGTCTTCATCTAAAAAGTCTTACAGGGGGAACAAATTAGAGGTTACATGAGGTAAAGTTGAGCACCACCTTCATGCATTCACATTACAAATAATGTCTTTTAGGTGCACCGACAGGTGCCGATCTGGGCTTGTCTTTGCAGGACCCCTATTTCTTAGAAGCAGGGTTTACCCCCTCCCTGAATCCACAAACACTCTTTGACACTCTTATCAGCCAACATTAGATCCTGCACATGATGAAAGACCGAAAGAAGCAGTCGCTGCCAGGACTGAAAATAGCTAAGCTCCAATTAGCCTGTCTCTGACCCCCTTTAGAGTAACTACGTTAGACAGAAAGAGTGCTGGTGCCAAGTTGGGACTCTGCCATGTCCTGCAAACGCGAAATCATATGTCATGAAATAATAAACAGATATAGTACAGAATGTGCAGAAAATGGAAATCAGGGATTTAAATTCTTACAGAACTGAAGACATTTCCAGCAGAGAACCCTGAACCCTAAATAAATAAAAGGGCACATGATGTTACTTTAGGTTGAAGGATGATAAATGTTTGTTTCATTCTCTTGTGGGAGGGTGACAGACACTAAAGTATTTGTTACACTGCTCTTTAATGCAGGAGTGTCAAACTCTATTTCAACCCAAGCCATGTCATCACCATGGTTACCGTTATAATGCTGGTTATTTTTTTACTTTCTCAACCAGAGACCTCTATGTTGCCAGATTTCCAGCTAGTTCCTGGATTACTGGGGAATTTTTTGTCATAAAATCTAAATGTAGCATGTACCAGTTACTCAGGTCAAGTCAACAGAAATATTGTCAACAGAGCTCAAGTTATTATTTCACACTTTTCAGTGTAAACACACACTCATAGGCAGATCTGGCCTCCCCGAGAGCCAGAATCTGCCGCTTAAATAGAGGGACACTGAGTGGCACACTTGCAGCACAGGTGTGCCACCGAACACTCTCAGGTGTTATACCTGAGCTGCAGCTGAGCACAATCACCTCCAACCCCACACAAAAATGTCCCATCTGCGCATAAAATTGAGGTTTTTGTATGAAAATTGGAAAAAAATTTCATACAATCACAAATTTTAAAAAGTGACATTCACTTTAAAAAGATTGTCAAAATGGTGAACTTTAAAACACTGCATCTTTTTTTGTCATAAATTCTCAAATCTTGAAAGATGGATTTTTTTTCAACAACCAAGACTTTTTATTGTACAATATTATTTTTGACATAAACCAGCTGCTCTCCATTTCAGTTAATGTTCTAGTTAGAAGTGTATCATAGTCTTTGCATGCGCTCACGGACCAGATAAGATGAAGTGGTGGGCAGGATTGAGTCTGACACGTGGTTTAATGTAAAAGAGGCAGCTTCTCCCCAGGTTAAAATGAAGTCAGTCGTATCTCCGGCTCGGTAATGTTCTCCAACAACTGTTCATGGACTGGAGGCAAGATTTTGTCCTCATCACAAGTTGGACTTTGGGGAAATAACTCGACTAAACACACAGCAGATTTGTCAAAGCCATTAACACGTCTGTCTGCAGCCTCCACAGCACAAGCAAGCTACAAGAGGTGGGCTAATAGGCATCATGGGAAAAATTGTGAATGATTACAAAATTGAGTAAAAAGAACCTGATGTGAATTAAGCAGTTGCTCTGAATGGAAGACAATTTGTAAACTACTGACCAGCTTTATCATCATCAAACATTGTGTTCATCACTTGGCAACAAACAGTCTTTCCTTGAACACTGATACAACCAACAAAATCATTCTGGATGTGAGAAAGGATTCAGCATCAGACACTTAAAATCAACATTACTATGGTGGAGAGGACCAGTACCGATATTAGAGAGGACCTCACCTGGTCTTCTAGTTGTAGTTGCTAATAGAGCACAAATGACTGAGAAAGTTAGGCATGGGTAACATCCTGACCTGCTTCTAGAGCTGTAGTAATTAGAGCAATTGTACCACCATGTGATACAGCGACAGGAAAACTATGAAGCTGATGTTACCTTACTTGATTGTTGTACGTACTAACCCGTGACCACGTACTCAATGGATAATGTAACCTGGATAAGTGTGCTCATGCAGGTGTGGTGGCCAAGTGGTAAGGCATTGGTCTTGTAAACCAAAGTGCATGGGTTCAGTCGCCATCCATACCTGTGGTCAAATAGGTGGTAAAGCATTATATTTTCTTATGGTTGGGTGTCTGTTAAACAATTCCTGATAACACCAACATCTTTGTTGGGTCTGCTTATATGTTGGCGTCATTCAATGAGTTGCTCTGGTTTGTCAAATACTATGACATCACGAAACAATTTTCTTATCTATACTGTAACCCTAGAATTATAAAAAGACAAGATCTTAAATTTTCTCAGAAATCTGTCTACCCTCTATTGAAGCTCATTAATTATGTCCAAAAGTCTTTGGGAGCCAGTCAGATCAGTCTATCCTTGTAGAACGTCACTGAGAAGGTTAAATGTGATGACGACAGAGCTGAGATGTTGTAGAGGGTAAATCACGGTCGTTAAAAACGACTTTGGCTTGTTTTCAGACCTACATCTGTCCAGATGTGGCCCTGATCTATCAAGCTATCATACTGTTACATCTTGGTACATTTATTGCACCTCTAAAAGAAAGCATTTTATTTAAAACTTTGGGAACTTTGTTAACTTTTGAAAAAAAGGATGGGGTGGCTTTCACATATATTCATACTGTCATGCACATACATTTATTTTTTTAAATTCCTAAAGGGGATGAGAGTATTAAAATGCATCACATAGTGCGATTTATTCAGGTTACTACACATTTGCCACAAAGAAACGTGCCTGAGAGATTTGTATCTGTCCTAGAGAAAGCAGAGAGCCTATTTCAGTTAAGTGACTGGTATCATGGTTCTGGGTCAGCACTGTTGCCCTACAACAAGAAGGTTCGAATATCAGCTGGGGCCTTCTTGTCTGGAGCCTGCATGTTCCTCGCATGTCTCTGTGGGTTCTCAGTGGCTACGACTGCTTCATCCTGCAGTCCAGAAATATTCATGCTATCATGACTGACGGCAGGAATGAGCATGCAGCAATGCTTGTGTCCATTTGTCTGTAATGAGCTGTTAAAGGTCCAAGAGTCACTTTATCAAAGTTGGAATGTTGGTGCTTGGTTCGATTAATTTATTACCAGTTTTAACGGAAGTCACAATGTGTCCATACTACAGCCTTATGTAACTTTAAATGCTTTAACTTAAAGGGAATTAGTTTGGATACATGGTCTGATATATGCTCTGACACACAAACACAGACTTTTAACTGCCAAAAGAAAGCTATATTCTAGGGTTATACACAGATAACACTGAGATGAATAATAGCACTCAAACTCATCAACTTATGCATTTCACTAGCAAAATATTTAACAGCTAAATTCTGGAAGAAAACAGAGAAACCCACTATCTCCCACTGCCTTAAAAGCATGTCTCATTACTGGGCCATCACGGAAAAAAGATAACTTATATTCTCAAGGGCAAACTGAGTCTGTTTAGAAAGATGTGGGATCCCTTTATATCTCATCTCTCACAAGTGGACCTCTCACGAAAAAAAAAAAAGAAAAAAAAGAAAAACCTTTCTACCCATTCATCTCAATCTTTGCTTTTATTAAGCCTTGTCTGAAACTACTGAAGTAACGTAAAAGGTTTTTTCTTATTTAAATTTAGTATTATTACTCATTTATTTATTTACTTTAGTGTGTGTGTGTATAACCGTAATGTTATTCTTTCCAGGTTCATTGTTTTTCCAGTTATGTTTCATGACTATATGAACTAATGGGGGGAGGGGAGCATAAATTATAAAAGCAAAAGGGTTTTTCTCCGCTTGAGTGTGCATGTGTATACATTTTGTTCTTCCTCATCCCCCTGGATGGTTACACCGTCTCGGGTGCTGTACAAGAGGCCTGGGAGCCTGAGGGTTCTGCACAGGATCTTAGCTGTTCCCAGGACTGTGCTCTTCTGGACAGAGATCTCTGATGTTGTTCCCGGGATCTGCTGGAGCCACCCTCCCAGTTTGGAGGTTACAGCCCCAAGAGCTCCAGTCGACATTGCCACTACTCTAGCCTTTACCCTTTAAGAACTTCTCTATCTCCTCTTTCAACCCTTGGTATTTCTGGAGCTTCTTGTGTTCCTTTTACTTGATGTTACAGTTGTTACAGGCGTGGAATTGCTACGTCTATCACCACTGCCTGTTTCTGGAGCTTGTCCACCACCACAATGTCAGGACTATTGGCCATCACCAGTTTGTCAGTCTGGATTTGGAAGTCCCACAGGATCTTAGCTCTTTCATTCTCTACAATTCTTGGGGGTGTCTCCCATTTGGACTTGGGGACCTCCAACCCATACTAGACAGAGACGTTCCTGTAAATTACTCCTTGGCTATTGTTATGGCACTTTGACCAAAATATGCCACAGGGAAGTCTAGTTGTTTCTTGAAGAGTCCGAGGAGCTGGCTAGAAAAGGTCAAAGCTCATGATCAAGAAACATACCGCCTGCTCTTTAACATTTTTTATGGCCGAAATGAAAAACAATCAATTTTTCCTGTATCACAGGCAGAAGGTCAGCAACCTGAAGAAGAGGTGCTGCTCTGAACATAAAGGCTGTGTCAACTAACACAGATGGAAGGAAAAAGTACAGCCTGGTCTGGGCAGCTCAGACACTGAAATAACGCTTTGGCTCAGTCTGATTCGTGGTGAGTCATCAGTCACCAAAAATATGCAAACATGGAAAACAACACTTAAGAATTTCAAAATAGTAAATCATTACAACCACCCGGGGGCCGTTTCAAAAAGAGGGTTAAGTGGGAACTCCTAGTATGTTGAAATGAGTACATTCTGAAAATTGATCATATAGTGATCATTTTGGAGACTTCTGAACAATGAAATGCCGCATTTTGCATCAATAAAGTATGTTGATGATCTGAATAGACAGTTTAATAGTTTAATGTGGTCAAACCAGCCATGAATTCTACTCCTGACACCCTGATGATTTTCTTTAAAGAGTGTTTGCACAAAACGTCGCCAAAAGTTTACACGAAAGATGCAAAACAATACAGTTTGAATTTTGAACTAGTTGCAAAAAAACATGGTCTGCAACTGTATGATTCTTCTCTTCATTTTATGTCAGCTGTGGTGCAACTCCATGCTGCCTTCAAGGAAAACAGGACATCAGAGATCATCTATGAAATTTCTCTCACATGGCATTTACTGTGTAAATTCTGAAACATGAACGGCCTCTTTTATGGAATTACCCATGAAGAATTTCTTTTTCTTGAATGGATTAATTTCTCTGAGGCAAACACTTTGACTGTAGTAATTTGATCCACCTACAAGCCAGCAACTTGGAAAACAGAAAACTATTCTTCAGAATAAAAGAATCATGCATGGATCCGGGATTATTTAACACAATGTTGGTAATGATGCCTTTGGCATCACAAACATTCAAGCTCGTATCACTCTGAGAAATGCAGTGACTGTGAAAAGAAAAAAAACATTGTTTGGTGTCATTCAATGACTGCCAAGTGTGTGGAAAGCTAATCACCCTGGCTAACATGACGTTAGCGACTTCTAACAGCACATCTGAAAAATGGGATTGTGAGATCTCAGCTGCAGCTACCCTATGCTGGAATGACCCAGATGTAAAAAAAAAAGTGTTATAGAGCCTCTCGCAGCAGCCATACGTAAGCATAGTAAAATCTGAGGAATACAAACAGGAAATGCGATACACAAGATTAGCTTATATGCAGATGACATCCTTTTATACCTGCAAAGGCCATCGACATCTCTCCTCCAAACTATCACTCTAATAGATT